>CAWUFW010019933.1:0-168554 GCA_963921515.1 Calotriton arnoldi
GAGGATATAGTGCCTCGCTACTGCCACCACCATTACCATTACTACCAATACCAATTAGCAACCCCATCTTTAGGACCATTATTACCAGTGATACCATTATCACCACCATATTTACCACTACTCTCTTACAAATGCATTACCACCACCACTGAGGAAAACAAAAAAGTGATGCGTGGAATGCTTGAATTAATCTCAGCCACTGGTAATTACTCTGTAGCTTTCTAGGCCATTGTTTTTGCTAACAATACTACCTCAGACAGGAATCAGCCATGTGCAAATCAGCCTTAGTCCTGCTGTGAGAGGAACAGTCCAGCCCAAACTTCTAGGCTAGATTCCCTCTGAATGGGAACATAAGCAAGCCTAAATTTGCTTCGGTAATGTTAGGCCTCGTTAGTATAGCTTGGTTGATTTGGCCTAGTGTCCATGTGACTCACATTTGGCCACATTTGTGCAATGAGGGCCTCACGCTGAGGAAAACAAAAATCGATGGGTGGAATTCTTGAATTAGTTTCAGCCACTGATAATTACTCAGGGCCACATTCCAGTCTATTTTTTATGCCTAGTATGTCACCTTAGACAGGAACTAGACATATGCAAATCAGACTTGGTCATGCTCTAACAGGAACAGTCCAGTCTGAACTGCCAGGCTAGGTCCCTTCTCGGGGGGAACACAAGCAACCCCAGAATGATTTTGGCCTGGTTAGGCCTCGTCAGTGAGATATAGCTTGTTTCCTGTGTCACAGTGAACCTGGGACCCACGTCTAGGCATGCCCATTGCACCAAGGCAGCGGCACTGAGGAAAACAAAAACAATGAACACCACTATTATTTCTACCACCACCATTAGCACCATCACAAGTAGCACTAGAACTCCTCTCACCACTTTTACCACTACCACTACCATTACCACTAGGGCCATTACCACTGTCATAAATACTATCATTACTACACCAGCATTCCTACCACCACAATTATCACCATCATTACCACTATCTCTACCACTGTCATCACTATCACTACAACCACCTCCAGCATTGCCACCACTACCACAGCAAACAACAACTATCACAACCACTATCACCACCATGACGATCCCTACGATTACCACCGTTAATGCTGCCACCAAAACCATCACCACCCCTATCTCCATCCCAACCACTGTCACCAGCACCACTATCATCCCTGCTGCCACCCGCTACCACTAGCACTAGCTGTACTGCCACCACTTCCTCACTACTATCACTTTCACCCAGTAGTGCCACAGGCACTTTTCCAACACCACTACCGCTGTTATCACAATATTATCACTACCACCTTGTCCACTACTACTGTTATCACCACCACTGCTACCGCCATCACCACAAGTACCAGCACTACCACCATCACAGTATTGCCATCTGTTTGTGCGTGTAGGAGCACTATACGTTTAACAGTATTGTATGTGTTTGTGAGGTGAAGGATGATGTTGGCGTGTGGGTGAGCGACATTGTGTGTGTTCTGTCATTAGTTTATAAGGCAAGAACTACTAATTTTGTCAATGCTCGTTTTAAACTGAAAATAAACCATATTATTCATCTGAATTGAAATACAGTGATGGGAGCCTGACCGAGCTGTAGCAATGCACCTCAGTTGCAGTTACTCCTACTGTTCCTTTAATAGAGTCCACAGACCTTTGAAGTACAATTGACACAAATCCACAGCTCCCCGTTCAGAGATCTCCTTCACACTCTGCCCTTGCACCTCTTCGCTACACATCCTTGTCATGCCTGGTACCTGCTTCCCCTCGTGAGCTGTGCCTTACCTGAGACGCTTCTTCTGGTATGGTGTCCACCCAGCGCTCAGAGATGCTGATGGATTCGTATGAATTGAACAGGATCTCGACGACCAGGGGGGTGGCTGCACAGGTCTGCAACACCTGAACATACAAGAAATGCATGAATGAAAAAGGCACGGACTGTGAATGCAAGACAGAAAGGGGACTGCTATTGTCTGAGTGCTGCATTGTATGAAGCATTAGAGCAGTGAGTAAGTCAACTGCTATTCAGTTCGCATTCAGAGATGTTGGGCCCGATTCACAAAGATAAACTGAGACGAAAGTCTAGCTTTATGACTTTTGGTATTCACAAAGGGCATTTGTAGTAAATGCCCTCTGTGAATACAAGAAGTTGAACTGAAAGTCGTAAAGTTAGACTTTCGTCTGATTTTACATTTGTGAATCGGGCCCACTATTTACAAGAGGTCACTTTTCATATTGTTCTGCTTAGAGGGGTACCCACCATACAGCAGGAAAGTCTTCAAATTAACCCTTAACTACAAAAACACCCTATTCTTCTTATCCTTTTACATTGCTTCTAGGATGCAATAGATAAGGATTGGGCATATTGTTCCTGATGCAAGAATCTAAATAGTGAAAATATTGTGCCCATAAATACTTATGTTAAAAGATATATTGTATTGCATTTGTCTTACTGTACAGATGCGATAAGCCATGCTCACTTTTTCACTCACACATTCCTGTGTACAATGGTTGCAGAACATCATTATCTAAAACACAATGACGGGACAAACTGTGCCTTACGCCATCTTGATGCTGTCAATAGTGTTTATTGGTACTGTGTAATGTTGGCAGCTAGAGCTCATTGACAGGCAGAAGCTTTTGTCAAGGAATGGCTACTGTGGGCATCAAGGAGCGGCTAATATTCCAGTGAACCACTCTTTCCACGCTAAAGGTACTGGAGGCTCATTTTAAACATGGATAATTCACTAGAGACCCCACTCATAACCAACAACATATCAATGATCTCTTCAAGATGGTGATGTGAAGACATTCTTTGCACTTCCTGGTTTTGAACAAGAAGAGAAAGGAAAGCCACTGAATAATAAGCAACCACACGAGACTGACAAGAAAGCCAACCAGTGGTAAGCAATGGGTTGACACAAAGTCCCCTGTAAGTATTGGTTGTGTATACAATATGTATTTGACAACAGAAGCTAAAAGCTGGTGACACTGAGAATAGAACATTGAAAGGCACAGAGAGGAAGGGTATTTTTTTAAAGGAAACATTGTGGTTGTTTTTGAAGGCAAATTTTCATCATCCATGCATACCTTCCCGAATGCTGTGGGCCACACTCTTTGAGACCCATGATTCAGCAGTGCCTGCACCGTGTGCTGTGGCCTCAGCATTTGCTTGAAAGCTGCTGTCTGCAGTGAGCAGGACAATGGCGAAGCGCCATTGTAGTCGATGGCATTGACGTCTGAGCCGCTCTCCAACAACAGCTCCACTAGATCATGGCTGGCATTCTTGCAGGCCTTGTGGAGCGGGCTCTTCTTCTCCTCATCAGTGGCATTAGCATCGGCCCCATGAGCAAGCAGCATCCGGCACACCTGTAGGTATTTTTCTTGGTGCTTCGACTCTATGGCCTGCCCACAAGCCACATTGAGAGGGGTCTCCTGCTGAGCGTTCCTGCCATCAACAGCAGCCCCATGGCGCAGGTACAGACGTGTCTGTGCTAGGAGGCCGTGTCTGGCTGCAATGTGCAGCGGTGACTCTTGGCTATCCTCGCTGACCTGACTCACCACAGCACCATATTTGATGAGCAATTTTGCACACCTGTCGAGACACAACAGTGATGCATGTTCATTACATATTTACCCTTAATCAACCAAAATGCAAGGCAGGTTTTATCAAACAACGCAAGAAACCAAGAGCAATGCCCTAGCAGATTGAATAAACACCAGCTCCAATACCAGCAAAGAAATCTTCACAATCGTAAAAGATTTCACCAAACCCACAGCAGCCGCTGGCACCATCACCCCATCACAAGAACTGTGCACCACCCATCGTACTTTTTGTGCAGCAAGATCACAACCATATACAATATCTTCACCCCACAACTGAACTTCTTGAACGCCACCTGAAGCCTCCCAGAGATGAATGAAGACAACACAAAAACCACATGGGACACCATCAGCACAGAGGAAACCACAGCAATCAAAAAGAACATACACTTCGAGGCCCCGTCAGACCCCTGCCCCCATCATGAGTTCAATGAAGGAGCGAACCCTATCAGCGAGGTCTTCACCCCAATCCTCAACATCTCCATCAGTACAGCCACCTTTCCGGAACCATGGAAAACATGCAGTGGTCAACGCCCTCCTAAAGAAGCCCTCAGCCAACCCGAGCAAACTCGCCAACTACAGACTGATATTCCTACTTGATTAGCCTGCCAAGGTCCTGGAAAAAGCCATCAACAAGGGCCTCTCTGTCCACCAAAACTGGCTTTTGGACACAACACAATCAGGATTCAGATCCAACCATGGCATTGACATCACCCTCATAGCACCAACTGATGACTGATGACATCTGGAAGATCCTTGAAGATCTTTGAAGAAGTGGAAACCACAGTCTTCATCCTCCTAGACCTATCAGCAGTCTTCAATACCGTCTCCCATCCTATTTTGATCCAACACCTCCATGAAGCAGCATTCAGAGACAAACCCTTGAGTGGATCTGCACCTTCCTCACAGGAAGAACCCAAACCACCATCATGCCCTACTACTCCTTAGAAGCACAGGACCTCATCTGTGGAGTCCTGCAGGGTTCCTCGCTCAGCCCAGCGCTCTTCAACATATGTCCCCACAGACAGACATCATCTGGACTCAAAAATGTAATTGATACTGTCCCTCTCCGACAAAACACCCAACACCAAGAACAAGATCACTGCATGCATTACCAAAGAGGCCACATGGATGAAGTCCAATTGCCTCAAGCTGAACATGGACAAGACTGAAATGGTGGTCTTCGAGAAAGAGACCTCCCTATGGGGCTCCACCTGGTGGCCTACACACCTCATACCCACCCCCATGCCTAGCTCACAAGCAAGAAACCTCTGAATCATTATAGACTGCAAACTGTATGTGGTCACCCAATTCAATGCAGTTACCTCATTGGGCTTGAACACCCTGAGGATACTGAAGACAATCTTCAAGTGGCAACTGGACAACACCAGGAAAATGATCACGTAAGCCCTCATCACTAGCAGACTGGACTATGGGAACACCCTGTATGCAGCAATAACCAAAAAGCTCAGAAGAAAACTCAAGACCGTCCAGAACGCAGCAGTCAGACAAGTCCTCAAACACCCACGGCCAGCCCACATCACATCACACCTCAGGGAATTCACAACGCAGGCCCTGCTTACCTGAACATCCGCATTCATTTTTATGAACGAACATTTCACACAGCTCTGCTGTGCTGTACTCTCACTAGCACACACCCTGTGCATACACAAAAGTAGAGCAGAGGGTTGCCTCTTCTCACATTTGGCTCCTAAAGCCTGGAAGGACCTCCCACAACATATCAGAGCCTCCTCCACTCTTCTTGACTTCCACATGAAGCTGAAGACCTGCCTTATCGAGTAAGCCATCAGTCTGCCTCAAACACCTGCTACAAGCGCTGGGACATCCTTATGGGTGATTAGGGGGGCTTAAAAAGCAGGAGATAGAGAGTAGTGCGGATTGTTAGGGGTATTTAAAACACAATATTTTGCAAAAAAAGCAATATTTTTAAGATCTCCGGTTCGCCACGCAGATAAAGAAACTAGCTGGACAGTGCTTTGGCACACTGAAATCCCTTAGGAAGTTCTTCCCCTTTCAACCCAGGTCAGCCAAGGAAATGATCACCCGCGCCCTGATTCTTACACGCATTGACTATGCCAACGCACTGTCCATTGGCTTGCCAGGGTACCAGTTAAAGAAACTGCAAGTAATACAAAATGCTGCAGTCAGAGCTTTGCTTAACATCCCGGGAAGGTCAAGCATAAAACAACATTTGCCTGATTTGCAATGGCTCCCCGTGGCTCAACGTGTCAAATTTAAAGCCCTTACTCTGGCCCATGCAGCCCTTCATGGATCCGGCCCGCTATATCTTAGGAGACGTTTTAGTTTTTACGCACCACAAATACAATTGCATTCAGCCTTGCAGTGTCTTGTAGTAATCCCCCGCTTTCGCCTTACACGAATGGGGGGCAGTTCCTTATCTTTTAAGGCACCAGAAGCTTGGAATTCCCTTCCATATGAACTGCGTAACATGCAATACCCCAGGCTGTTTAGGAAGCGGCTAGAAAACCCTGCTGTTTATCTAATTTTGCAGTCGCTTTCAGCTCCGTAGCGTTCGCATGTGGCTTCCGCGCCGGGACACTCTTGAGTAGCCGTGCGCGATATAAATGTTAATAACATAACATGACATAACCTTTAAAACAGAGATGAAAGAGAGTATAGTGATGTTTCTTTTGGGCCCACCTTGGTTCTCCCTTCCTTTAGCATATTACATGTTTTAGGTTGCTTCTGCTAGCACAGCCACACATAACACTTTTGTTTTTTGTGACATTATTTTTTAAATACGCAGTACGTGTTGTTTTGTTATTCAGTGACTCTTCTTGGGATTTCGTCTGCACATTTCGTACAAGAACGTTTAGAATACATAACACCATGTTGCACTGTTTTCTGCTCAGTCAGCAACATAACAAGGTAGCCTAGCTGCAGCTTTGCAACACAATAGTTTTATCATATGAACTATGTTTAGTCCCTTTGTGGGCAGAGAGGAGAATTCCGGCAGAGAGACCTGTCTTGAAACGAACGCACGCCAGGTATGGGGTCCATTGCTAATCGTAGAGATCACTAATATATGATTTTGTTTACACAGTAACAACAGGCCTCAACAGATAGATAATTTGCCATGGTTGGGTTGTTCATTGTATACAGTCTGCTAGTAAAGTTGATTACTTTGCTTAGTTGTATTTGTCTACTAATCACAGCACACCTGCTTCATAATAGACTACAACAGTTTTTTTTAGTTTTTTTAAAAATTCTTTTTATTAACTTTTGCTCAATTGACCATTCACAACAATAGTTACAGCAATTTGTACACAGTTGACATCTCAATCTTACCACACTTGGCTCACAGTGGGCTACAAGGACACGGGTAACATTCATTTCAGAAGGCCCAGCCCATGGCAGTTTATACATACAATCGGCGAGATTACCCCTTTCAGCAAAACAGGGCCACACTTTCTCCTAGCCTTGCTTCTCTGGTTGTTGATCCTCTACTCCCATCCCTAGTCTATACTTACGCCATGGTGACCATATTTTCTCCCACTTTTTGACGCACCCTCTTCCTTTATATACCGTTTCTTCCGCCCTTTGGCACTAATCAAGGTCACATTTCCAGTCACCCAAAGATGGTGGCGAGGGCGCCCCCCACCTCCTTGCAATGTTCCTTTTGGCGATCCCGGCTGCTAGGGCAAGCCAAGTTCCCGTATATCTGGGCCAGTCTGAGTCGCCTTTGATCATTAGGAGGAGCCATTTGGCGTCCACAGGGATCTGTTCACCTGAAACTCTGGACATTACATCCGTTACACCCTGCCACTAACTGGCTATCTTCGGGCATTCGCACAGAATGTGAAAAAAGGTGCCCTCTTGCTGACACCCACTAACGCAGAGCGCTGTGTGCGTTTTACCCCAGGTGTGTAGGTGCGTGCGCGGGTAGTATGTACGGTGTAGTATTTTGAGTTGTACTAACCTAAATCGCATCCGTACTGCAATCTCTCTTGAACTCTGTAATGCCTCCTGCCAATCTGTGTCATCCATGTTCCCCAGATCATCTGTCCATGCTGCTCTAAGGGCCACTAGGGGGTCTGGGATATTATTTACCAGCTTACTGTAAATTGTGGAAGTTGGTTTTTCCATAATAGGGTCAAGGAGTAATCTGTCTTCCAAAGGTGAGTAATCCGGAATGGAGGTGCCATGCTGAATGTGTCGCTGCAGGGGGTGCATTAGCCTAAGATAGTGGTATTTTTGCGTGTGGTGTAGAGTGTATTCCTGTTGCAAATCTTCAAAGGTGAGTGGTGTTTCTCCTCTCCACACATCGCCTAGGTGTTCAATCCCTATTAGTTTCCACTTTCCGAAGCCCGCTACTGTAGTTACCTCTCTCAGGAGATCGCCCTCCCATAGTGGGGTCCGGCAAGTCAACTCCCTGGACCAGCCCAGTAGTTTGTTTGCCTCCCTCCAACACTCTACAACTACCCTTGTATGCGATGGACACTCCAGCCGCCTCCCTCTAGAGTACAGGAGTGAAGCATAGTGGCCCCTGGGCATACCGGCTCTGTCAACCCTGTATGCTGATTCACTCTCGTCTGCATATACCCAGTCATTTATAACCATAAGCTGGGAGGCCCAATAATAGAGCCTGATGTCCGGGACCGCTAAACCCCCATCGTATACCCCTCGTTGCAACTTGGTGAGCGCAATCCTAGGTGAGCCCCCTTGCCATAGTAACAGTCTGACTTCCTGGGATATTTTTTTTTAAATTGTTGGGGGGACTCGATATGGGGTGTTCTGGAGAACATAGAGAAGGCGAGGCAGAGCCATCATTTTGAACAGGGCCGCCCTACCCATTAATGACAACGGGAGGGCACGCCAGTGACGTACATCGGCGCTAAGGCGCTCCAACTGGGGCTCAAGGTTTTTCCGCATGAACGCCTCACAATCTCTCACTATGTATATGCCCAGGTATTTAAACCCCTCCTTTACTACCGGGGCTGGACATTTAGCCGGTACCCTGGGCGGGGGGCCCGAAAGTGGGAATATTACCGATTTAGCCCAATTGATGCTGTATCCAGAATAGCTGCCAAAGAGCTCAAAAATGTGGAGCACCCTCGCCATTGAGTAATACGGTCTTGCCAAGTATAGGAGGATATCATCCGCATATAGCGAGATGCGTTCCTCCTACCCTCCCGGAGCACCTATACCCCAGATCATCGGATCTCTCCGAACCCAGTGTGCTAATGGTTCCAGTGCAAGGGCAAAGAGCAGCGGGGACAGGGGGCAGCCCTGCCTGGTACCCCTACCCAACCGAAAGGATCTGGACATTACACCATTGACTCGTACTTGGGCGCTGGGACTCTCGTATATTAGTCTTACCCACCTACTGAAGTTGGGACCAAAACCCAGTTTGCGGAGTACCATGAATAAGTAGGGCCACTCTATACTATCAAACGCCATTGAGGCGTCTAATGACATCAGTGCCGTCTGCTGAGCCTCTGGACTGTCTGTTAGGTGAAGCACTCCGTAGAGTCTCCGTAGGTTATGGGGGTGCTTCTATTAGGCATGAATCCCGATTGGTCGAGGTGTATTATCTCTGAAAGAACGGAAATCAATCTGTTTGCCAATGCCTTGGCAAGCACCTTTGACTCAACATTAATAAAGGAAATTGGGTGGTAGGAAGCGCACTGATCTGGCGGTTTCCCAGCCTTATACACTACTGCTATCGTGGCCGCACATTGGTCTGGCGGAAGCCGTCCCTTCTCCCGGGCTTCTACTAGCATGTCTAGCAACGGTGGAATTATTATTGAGGCTTGACTCTTGTAGATCTCTACAGGGAGTCCATTGGGACCAACCGCCTTTCCAGAGTTGAGGTCTCCTAGGGCTATGCCCAATTCTTCCTTCGTGAGGTCTGCTTCTAGTGTGGCCCGTGACTCATCGGATAGCGCGGGAAGGGAAAAGTCTCTTAAAAATTCCTCACAGTCGCCCTCGGTTCTAGTGCTGACAGGCGTGTATACCCCCTCGAAGTGTGCTGCAAAAGCCTCCGCTATGCCTGTGCTAGTTGTCTGTAGTTCCCCTGCCTTGTCTATCACACCCGTCACCCAGGAGCGCTCTCTATCTCGTTTCTCCAACCATGCTAGGAGCCTCGATTCTTTGTCACCCACATCATAAAGCCTGTGGTGCATCGCGAGAGCATATGCTCGCGCTTCGCCGTCTGCAAGTGCTCGCAAGTCGCGTTGTTTTAATGCGAGCCTATGTCTCAGGTCTCTCGAGGTGTCCTCTGCTGCCTCCCGCTCCATCTCGGTTATCTCAAGCTCCAGGGATCTAACTTGGAGCGCTTCATCCTTTTTTCCCCCCGATGAGTGCCTGTGCCTGGCCCCTTAGCACCGTTTTATAGGCCTCCCATAGTGTGACGTGGGAGGTTACTGAGCCTTTATTTTCTTGGAAGTACAGCTCCGAGCTCTCTCAGAGCTGGTCACTAAGGTCCGGGTCCCTCAGGCGCCAGGGATCAATTCTCGGGAAGGCTGCTCTATTTAGGATGGGTCCCTTAATGGCTACTCCCACCGGAGAGTGGTCCGAAATTCCCCGAGCCATCTGCCTTGAGTCCAAAAACTCTTCTGCCCTGTCATTCCGCGTGAAGAGGTAGACAATCCTAGAAAATGAGTTGTGTTGAGCCGAGTAGTACGTGTACTGTCTATTTGAGGTGTTATGTGCTCGCCATAGATCTATCATGCCAAGGGCCATCATGAAGTCGGCAAAGTCGCGCTCTCCCTTGCCACTCACTCTGGAGCTAGATCGATCCAGCTCCGGGTTCATGATGGCATTGGTGTCTCCACCCACTAGGAGGGTGCCCAGGGGCAACTCGAGCAAGAAGGAACTAATCTTGGGTATGGTGACCCTATGCAGCCCCGGAGGTATGTAGATTGAACAGAGCACTATCGTGCGCCCTTCCCATTTACCCACAGCTACCACCATGCATCCCGCCGCGTCCGCCCTCACACTAGTAATGGTCAGAGGGAGCGCATTGCGGATCAGGATTCCTACACCTCGAGCCCCCGAGGAAAAAGTGAGTGAGCAGAGTGAGCCGCTAGCCTGTATCCAAATCGATCCAGTGCTTTACATTTGCTGCCTTTCTGGTGCATCTCCTGAATCAAGACTACATCTGGGGAGTGCCTCTTAATGTACTGAAGGACCAGGGTGCGCTTGACTTTGTTGCCTTGCCCGTTCACGTTCCAGGTCCACACCTGCATGTTAGTTTGTTCCCCCATGACAAGCGGTTTGAGGCTTACAACCAGTAGCCCTCTCTTCCCACCAATCCCATTTTTTGACAACTTGGTGCACGTTTTTGGCTATATTGGTCATGAACACATATGCAAACATGCAAAATAACAATAAACAACATACCCAACACCCCCCTCCCTGCAACCCTGCTTGGTGAGTAATAACCTCCCACCTCCCAAACACACAGAGTGCCTGTCACTGTGTTATAGCAAACAGTAAAGAAGGGGCAGCATGCCAGCCGCCAGTGCGAAGCGCCATATTACTTCCTCAGGATATTTCTTAACCCAATAAGTGAGTTTTGGTAGCAACCTAGTCCTTTTTCCCCCCTCATGTCCCTTGATCTCTGGTTATGCAAGTATAGTTCGACGCCACAAGCGCCTCCATGGAATCCGACTTCAACTGTGGGTCCCACTCTCCCCGCGCCCTCATAGGACCCACCCCTTTCCCCCAAAGCCTCAAGTCCAGGAAAATACAGCATTTAACAATAATACTTGCGGGGGACGAGGCGTCTCCTGTATCGCCCATTGTTCATTGATGCTTCTCAGGGCTTTCTGTTCCACTCTCCACCTCGTGCCCCTCAGTTATGTCTCCAGTCCTGGGAGGCCCACGGGATTGTCCTCCTTTGTGTTCAACCTTGCGCCAGCCTTCGAGCCAGTCGCTTACTTCTGCTGGTGAGTCAAAGAAGTAGGATTTCCCTTCATCAATAATTTTAAGTTTTGCCGGGAAGAGCATCATGTACTTTACGTTAGCTTCACGTAGAGCCCGCTTGACAGCATCGAACGTACGTCGCTGGCGCTGGACGTGTAGAGTGAAATCCGGGAAAAAACGGATGACAGCATTTTCATGGTGCAAGTCTCCATGTTGACGTGCCGCTTGTAGTATGGCGTCCCGATCCCTAAAATTTAGTATCCGGGCGATGATCGTGCCCGGAGGCACCCCTGGCCTCCCAACACACGGTGGGCTCGTTCAATGGAGAAGAATGAGGACATGCGCTTAGGTTTCAACTTGTTCAGGATTAAGTCCTCCAGGAAGAGATCCATCGACTGGCCCTCCATTCCTTCCGGTACTCCTACCACCCGGATATTGTTGCGGCGGGCTCTCCCTTCCTGATCTTCAAGTCGGGCGAAAATCTCTGATTGATTCTTAGTAAGGCGTGAGACCTGCTCCTCCAGATGCTTGGTTTTGGCCTGTGATCCTCCAATGCCCGCCTCCGCTGCAGACACCTTCTCAGACATTTTGAGAAAATCTGCTCTAAGCAGGGTCACTTCCTCAGTGACAGAGTCCAGCTTAGGTTCAAGTGTCCCTCTTAGGTCCGTGATAGCTCTCATAATGTCCTTCAAGGAGGGGTCTGGGAGCTGATCCTCCTGCTCTACGAGCGGATCTCCTCCTGCTGCTCCACCTTCTCAGCTCCTGGCGACTGTGTATTTATCAATTTGGTTCACCTGCTCCGGCCCCATAGCCTTGTTGCGGCCCATGACCACCGTGAGTGTGGCGCCTACGAGAACCCTGTACACTAGAGCCCTCACTGTCGCGTGAATCTGGGTCAGGAAATATATTCCAATTTCCCCCACTGTTTGTCTTTATTGGTACTGTGATGCAGGACTTTCGTCTTGAGGACCGCCTATGTATTCAGTCCGGCAATTACAGTCCACCTGGGGGGGGGTCCGCACCTGTGTACGATAGTCCGCGGTAGTGCGCAGTTTACCAGGCCTCACCAAGGATCCCAACTGCCTCCTTTGTCCCAAGGATATGTCCTCGCACCATCGGGCTGCACAATGGCCCTCCAGGCAGCCTCGACCCAAGGAAGGGGGGGAGTAAAGAGAGCGCCACACGAACCCTCGATATGCGTCTAGGCAAGTCCTGTGCTGATACGTTCGCCCGCGGCTTCACCCTCCCGTTCTGCCGCTTGACAGGGGGGGCGCCGCTTACTTACTGCGGGACAGTACGCGCCTTTTTCCCTGGCGCTGCAGGCTTCAGTTATCGTGCCGCTGTGGGTCGCGTCTCTCTTCCCTTTACTGTGTGCCTCAAGCAGCGCACTTATCAGGAGCCCCGGTCCTGTCTCTGCACCGCTGGCCGGCTGTCGGGACGCCCTCCGCTCCTAAATCGCTCCGGATTGCGAGGGCAGCGCCATCTTGCCACCATTCCTCGCTCCGCCTCGCAGCCTGGTAGCCAGTCCCAGCGCTGTCCTCAAGAGCTGATTTTCGCTGTAGCTCTTCCGACGCTGCTCCGATGGCTCATGCTGTGCAGGTTGCCGCCTTTGGATCGGATTATAACGGATTTATGCGGGTATTTGCGCTGTTGGCTGTTGAATGAGTTCACCCATGTACACAACTCCGGAAAGCCCTAAAGTGTAAGGCCTCCGCACCTTTGGTCATGACAAAGGCCACAGACTCATAAGGGCTGTTCCAGGCTGAAACATGTCAACCCGATCATTAGGTGTCGTGGATCAGTGACTCATTCACTTAACACCGGTTTGTTTTTAGTCTTATCCCTATCCTATTCTTTTCCCTCAATAAAGATTTACCTACAGATAGGAGGTAATTTTAATTCACTTACCACTGTCGGCATCTAGACAGTCTCCCTCCTGATGGAGATTATAATGTCACTGGTAGAACGGGACACTCAAGTGGCAGACCATATGATGACACTATCCACCAAACCACACTAAGCAGAGATTATATACACGCAGACTGTGAACGTGTAGTTGAGGGTCTCCAAGACAATATTCCTGGGACTCC
The DNA here is from genome assembly GCA_963921515.1 of Calotriton arnoldi. Taxonomy (NCBI): domain Eukaryota; kingdom Metazoa; phylum Chordata; class Amphibia; order Caudata; family Salamandridae; genus Calotriton; species Calotriton arnoldi. The sequence continues at coordinate 13,620 of CAWUFW010019933.1, forward strand.
GGCATTGAGACCTTTGCTAAGAGGCTCAACAATGGAAACCATGGTTGTTTGGTGAAAAAGGAGCCACCAATATTACTTGCACCTACTCCGAATCTTTTGCAAGACCCCTGGATAGAGAGATATCAGAAGGAATGTAAACAAGATCCCTGACCGCCAATGAAATGACATAGCGTCCATTGCCCACACATCCAGGTGAAAAGTCTCTGAGCAAAACTGAACGTGTCCATTATCAACTGGAAATTCTGTCTGTCCAGATTATATGAAATTGAGTTTGGAAGATTGCTCTTCAACCTGTCTGCTAGAGTGTACTCCACCACAGGACTATATCACTCGCAGTTCTAACAGGTGATATTCCGCCCATGCAAAGATTTCCGTAACCACCTTTTCTAAACTTCTGTTTTTTGTGTGCCCTTGCCTGTTCATGTTAGCTTTCTTCACCTGATTGTCGGTTCTTACCAACACCATGGTCATCCTTAGTTGTGGAGCAAATCTCTGAAGGGCATATTATAGTGCCATCAACTCCTTCCAATTCCAGGAGTGCAACTTTGCGGCTTCTGACTAACTCCATTTTACTTCCAGCTTGGGCTTGGGTACTGAAAGTATGCTCCCTTTCTCAGATTCACACCATTCAGCCACCACTGTAACTAGGTATTTACCTTCACCTTAGACTGGAATCAGCTGCTTGGTTTCCCATGTCACCAGGGAACCAATGATCCACCAAATAGTATACTATTGGTTACAAATGATGTAGTGCCCAAGACACCACTGCCATTTTTGCACACATTAAACCCTCAACTGTTAACCAATGTCTGGCTGTTGCACTCTGTAATAATACCACCGAGCCACCTGAGTCTGCAAGGAAAGAAACACTTGTCCACTATGACAGCCCCATTGAATGCCTTTGTCTGTTCCGGCACTAGACTGGACTTCTGATTTACTGTGAATCTCAGTGATTCCAGGCAGAAGCACAACTTCTTCACAAGGCCTCCACCTTCAAAAAAAGAAGAAACAGATATCAACTAGCTGTGGAAACAGCTGAAAACCTTGCAGTTGAAGAAAAGATACAACTGGTGCCAATATCTTCGTAAACACCCTCGGGGACGATGAGAGACTGAAAGGGAGTGGCTTGTACTGAAAATGTCTCTCCAGCATTGCAAACCTGAGATGCTATTTACCGTTCAACCTCATTAGGCTATGAATGTACATGTCCCGCAAATCCAAGGTTGCTATGAAGTCCTGATTTGGCAACATTGGACCCATCATTTGTAAAGTTAACATCCTGAAAGGTGTGTATCGAATAAATTTGCTGAGACACTTCAGGTCTACTACTGGCCTATAGCTCCCGCCTGGCTTTGGTACCAAGACTATTATTGAAAACACCCCACCCCCTTCCTGAGACTATGGTACTTGAACAATGTCCCCTTAATGTAAAAAGGTCTGCACACCCTCCAGCATTGCCTCTTTCTTGGTTGGGTACTTCGACAACAAAGTGGAGTCAACTTAATGCTGCAAAGGATAAGTTGAAAATTACATGGCATAACCTTCTCTCATAAACTCCAACATCCACTGATCCGACACTACTCGCACCCATTCTGGATAAAAATCTGCCAAATGGGATCCCATTGCCCTGCACACATAGTTAAGATGTATTGCTGGGAGTCAGACAAAGGTAGGGATTTTGAGAAGAGGGTGACCATTCAACCATGGACCCTGCCCTGATAGGGATGCTTCTTTTTCTACAATGCCTGTGCAGGCTTTTTCTGGAAAAATAACTTTTTAGCCTAAGCTGCTCAAAATAGGAAAAGTATCTTCCTGACTTTTTTACCATCCAGTTGAAAATCAAACGTACCTCACAGAAACGGAAGATCGTGAATCAAAGACCTTTGTAACTGCTCCACTTTTCACAGTTTGAGCCGTAACAATCCCCTACCAACTATCGATGCTGCTGATGATGTTGCTGCTCGCCAGAGGGGGTCAAACGCAACGTCTGGTAAGAATTTTGTCAAGAGTTCCATCTTTCCGGGACTTCGGTTGGATCCTAATCCTCTTGCAAACAATCAAAAAATATTTGAAAGTCCTTCAACATTGACTGTGAAGCAAAAGCAGCATAGTTGTTTGCCCTTAATGCAAAATGTGATGCTAAATAGCACCTTTTGAAGGCACTCTCGACCTTGAAAGTTAAAATCAAACTGGTCCAAAGGATATTGTTTTGCTAGAAAGGAAAGGTACACTTCTCCAAATCCTTCAACTCCTTTAAAACCATGGATTTGACCACATCATGGAATTGTAAGGTATCCGCCTGTGAAGCTGTGTACTGCACAAAACTCGGAACTTTAACATGTCCCTAATATGTGCAGTAACCTCCACCAACTGAAAACCCAAAGCAGTACTTAGGGCTTTTATCCAAATCCTCATCAAAGTCCAACCTCTGCCTTTTATCATGCAATTCCTTCAATGCTGTGTTGACCGCCTGTGGTGTCCTGAACCTTCGTGTTGCCCACATTCTACATGCTTTGAAATGTGGAGTAGGTTGCCAAGCACTGATTTGGAACTGCTTGTGTGGCAGTTAAGCTGGTCCTTTGACTGGATGGGGTCTCTACAACTTTGTGTCTTAATAAAGCTGTTTCAACTCATCATATATGCCTCCTGCTGTCCTTACTGAGGGGAACTACTTCTACATTTTGGCGACGACCTACCTACGCAGCTGTCAAGCCCTCTAATACTGAGCTGACACGACTTTCAACACAGAGACAGAGACCCCAACAGTTATCATTTTCTAATAACCTTCCACTACCTCAAGAAAACAAGAGAACAGGAGAACAAGCGACGCACCGTGTGTTTAAGCTCCTTCTCACTCACCCCACGAAGCAAGCTTCAAGACGTCTTTTCAAGTAAGGAGGAACCGTGGTTGGTTTGGGACTTCCAATTTCTTCCCTATGCCCCCTTGGCCCCATTTTCCATTGAAGTTCTGGGGCTCCTGGGTACCAAAAGATCCAGTTTTTGAGCGTGTGAGGGTCCCTAAAGGGTCACGCACGAGGCCTTCCAACGATCTCCTCGGCGTGCGGGCTGGCGCGGGGACTCACTGTCTGCGTGCTCATTTTCATGCTGCGGACCTAGGCGCGAGGAGAAGCGCTCGAGACTTCTCTTCCTGGTCTGCTTGGAGCGCTCGAGACTTGACGTTCCCTCCACGTCATGCCGTCACGTAGTGTGCGGTCATTTTGAGGAGGCATCTTCAGTTATCTGTGGTCACCTAGCAACCTGGACCGGCTTTCCCCATTACGTGTGCAGCTGTTTTCTTGTTAATTGCTGATGCGCACAGCCTTTTTCTGGTTTGTTTAATACTTGCGTGCAACTGATTCTTTCGTCTCTGATGCGCACAGCCTTTCCTGATTTATTTAATACTCATGTACAGCTGATTCTTGCGCACAGATGATTTGTTAATCGCTGATGCGCACAGCCTTATTCTGGTTTGTTTAATACTTGCGTGCAGTTGATTCTTTCGTCGCTGATGCGCACAGCCTTCCCTGATTTATTTAATACTTATGTACAGCTGATTCTTTAACCGCTGATGCGCGCAGTCTTCCACAAGTGTTCTGATTTATTTAATACTTGCGCCCAGCTGATTCATCCACCGCTGATGCACACAGCTTTTACATTTGCATTTGCTTTTACAGTTGCATTTTCTATTTGCGCTCAGCCGACTTATTAATCGCTGATGCACACAGCGTTTGACCAGTCTTCTAGATACTTATACTAGTTGCGCATTGTGTGTCGCTGGAGTCTTCTTACACGCTGATACACACAGCTTATCACCATGCAAAACGTTACTGCTCCACCCTTCTTCTTAACCACTCCTGGTGATCCTCCACTTTCATGGCTTAAATGGAAAAAAGTATTTTCACATTATGCTCGTGTTTGTGGTACTTCGTTAAGTGCAGAGAGACGCACTTCTTTATTACTGCATTGCTTGGGATCTGAAGGACAAGAAATCTTCGAACATCTTCCAGATCTATCTAATGATGATGCTGCCTCACTAAACGAATATGAAATTTGTATTAAAAAACTAGATTTACACTATCTTCCTAAAGTAAGCACTGTTCTTGAACGCTACCATTTCGGAAGAAGAATGCAAAGAGATGATAAAACTGTTGAACAATATATAACCATTTTACGCAAATTAGCTTCCACCTGCAACTTTGGCTCTACTTTGGAAGAGCGTTTAAGAGACCAATTCATGCTCGGATGTACACTAGATAAAGCAAGAGATGCCTTGTGGCAAAAGGATTCTCCTTCTCTTCAAGAGGTTCTCACCATAGCCAAAACTCATGAGCATTCCAAGGCCTGTATTGATGTTATACGTAAAGACTCATCAAATGACAAGAAGGAAAACACTGAAGTTAAAGTGGTTGTAGACAGGTCTACCAAACCCAAATCCTTTCTCACTCAAAAAGTACTCATTCCCAAAAACTTTCAAGGGAAATGCTTCAGATGTGGTAACCCTGGTCACTTGGCAAATTTTAAAGGATGTCCTGGGTGGAAAGCTGTTTGCAAAACTTGTGGAAAAAAGGGGCATGCCTCTAAATGCTGCCGTTCAAACAAAGAACACAAAAAGTCAGGGAGGTTGATTTTTATGACGAAGATCTGGAGGAAGTTGAAATCCTCCAAGTTACAGGTGATGCTAGCGATGGTCCACATGAACTTGTTTTGGACAACAATGCTCCTGTCAAAATGCTCTTTGATTCTGGAGCCAAGATCACACTGGTTCCCAAGAACTTTTATGAATGCAATCTTTTGGGCAAGGTTACTCTTAAGACCAGACATTAGGCCAAAAGGATATGGTGGTGTAACTATACAATTACTTGGCTATTTTTGGGGAACGATTGATTTCAAGGGAAGGGTTATTCCTGGCAAGGTCTATGTCTCGATGAAGGGTGTTTCGCTTATAAGTTGGTTTCATCAGAGAGACTTGCATGTGTTTCTTGATCCCAACGAATGTCACTCTGTTTGTTTGAAAGAATTACCTCCTGTCAGGGTGGTGAACAACTCCAATCGTGATTGGATTAAGGAATTCCCTTCTGTTTTTGCAAGTGATCTTGGTTGCTTAAAAAACTACATGCATCGCATAAGGATCAAGTCTGATGTCACTCCTAAGATTGCCAAAGTCAGGAATGTTCCCCTATTGGTTAGAGAGAGCATGAAAAAAGAATCAAAGATTCAAAGATTCTCTGATCTCATAATAGACACCACCTTCTCAGACTCTGATTCATTCGTAGTTTCCTGGTGGTTCCTCTTCTGTTTACTCTTTCTCTGGTCCAGCGTGAACCCAGCATTTTGCACAGTGTCCTCCATAGCACCACTGGCTCTGCCTCAGCTGAACTCATGCCAGCCAGCTAAAGCGATCAGGGCCATTACCAGGGGCAAACAGATTACACTCTGATTATTCAATTAACCCATTAACTAATCAACTCCAACAATACTCAATAAAGACTAATTTTTCCTATTCTTAATTGCAATTTACAGTATTCTACTTTAAACATCTTTAAAACTATAGTATTGCTACTGTTTTAGCTTTAGTCCTCTGACTACTGACACCAGGGCTCATTTTCCAGCATTTGCATACCAATGGAACTCTTTGTAATCAATGTTAACTTTCAGAGTGAGAGTCTAAGACCTTAATCATTAGGTCACCCTTAAGTCTTTATGCACCCCACCCCATCTGCCTTATGCATAATCAAGGTCACACGCTTTGATGGCGCAATGTGCTGCGATAGGAAATCTGACACATGCATCTTGCACAGTGCGTGGTGGCCAGCTGCTACTCTCACTTCCTGCCCCAGCCCAACACATGAGCAGAGTGCAAAATGGGCCCCACAATGCCAGGGACGTTTAAACACATCAGTTATGTTAACAAAATACACAATCCAGTCCCCCAAACGGACACCGAGCCAAACATGCTGTAGTGAGCAATCAAGCAGGAAGTGCCTGGGGGGAGGAGGAGACTTATGAGATGTACTATAGAAACTGTAGAAGGGATACTCTGGTGGCAGAGAAAGGATGTGGGAAGGTACAAGCAGGAAGGTAGAGCCTCACTAGTGAGAAATGGGTTGAGAAGCGAAGCACGATGACTCATTGCCATCATCTACTTGCACAGTGAGTGACATCACTGGATTTACCATAATCCATCTGCACAGGAAGTGACATGACTCCTTTCCCTCCCAGGACCTACTTAATGGTGGCCACAGTGCAGACAAGTCACTGGCGCAACGAAGATGCGCCAAAGACAATCCCATCTGTGCCTATCTGTGCCAAAACTGCTTTGACCCTCTGTGCCTGCTTCGCACCGCCCGATCCCGGCGCTGCTGCTTTGCCTCACCACACAACACCGAGGGAGCATTCTCCTGTGCAAGTTTTCATGCATTTATCCACACCCAAAACCCAACACTCAGCGCACCCACACTGACAGCACCCAACACCCCACTCTCTCACACTCACAGTCTGCCAGCACCGATACAACACTCCTCACTCACATGCATGCTTTTCAACACCCGCTCAACTCACCAAACACGCCACAGAGACCTGGCACCTGGTGCACAACAACGCCTCGTACGTACATTTCCTGACGGAAACCTGGCTGAACCCCCTTATCAGCACCTGACATCACCACAGACAACCCCTCTGGCAGCAAGATCACCAGGCAAGACAGACTTCACAAGCCTAGAGCCTGAATCACCATCATCTACAAGAACGCCATCAGCTGCACCTTCTCCATGGACACTACATCCTCCAATATGAAACACCTGTTGTTGAAGCTCCATGTCGCAGTCAACTTAAACCTAAGCGGCACGCTTATCTACATACCACCAGGACCACGCACCAACTTCACCAACACCATGACAGACTTCAATGCACCATTTGCCCTCGACGCTAGCAATTACATCCAACTTGGAGACCAGAACTCCCACCTGGAAGACCACGCCGACCTCAACTCAAAAGCACTCAAAGACCTTGGAAGCCTGGGCCTCACCCAACAAGTAAAGGGACCTACACACGCCGCCTGACGCCTTCTAGACTTTATTTCCACCAACTTCGACAACATTGAGTCGACAAGTTCACACCAATCTTATGGACAAACCACACCTTCATCAAGTTCAGTATCCCCGTTCCAGTCAAACACACACTCACCACTGCCAGACCAGCCCTCCAAAACCAGAAGAGCATAACTGACAATGACTGGAACACTGATCTGAACACAGCAACGGCATCCCCAAAGCAATTAAGAAAGAATTTCAACAATTGGATCACTTCCTGCACCGACTCCCTGGCCCCCTCAAACACAGCAATACAACAAGGTTTAGACCCCAAGCCAACTGGTACATGGAGGACCTCAGTCTGATAAAATACCACTGCAAACAACTGGAGCACAAATGGAGAATGAGCCTGGACAATGAAGTCAGGAGCCTGTTCAAATCAGCCCTGAGACGCTACCACCAAATGATCTGGAACACCAAACGCACCACTCTGGCAGACCGCATTGATACCAGCACCAACAAAAACAAAGAAATCTTTGCTATCATGGAGGATTGTGTTGTAATGAAACAGCAGGTACAACAGATTGCACCTAACCAGTGACCACCTCCAAATCGTTTGCCCCTAGAGTGACCACCTGCCATGGAAGCAAATTCTGGGCAGTGACTGTAAAAATTCAGGGCAATGGGTCAAAATTTGGACACAAATTCTGTTTACGGTCACATCTGAGGAGGTCAATCAATTATATAAAAGTAAGTGAATAGATCACCCTTACAAGTACAGGCCAAAATAAGATTACTTTCTTTGGTTTGAATATTACATAACAGTACTAAGCAAACATTCATATGTAACTGGGCTTCTTTAAAGATTAAAAAACTGGCAGACGTATGCACACAAAGCAAAATTTGACAGCTGGCATAAGAGACAGTTGCAATAAGATTCTGCCCATTTACCACTAATGATGGTAACTAAAGCTAAATAAAGCATACCACTTTTCCAACTAGCTTGTACAATACTCCAAAATCTTTACAACATCACTCTGCCTGCCTGATCTTAAATAAGGTAAGGTAATTCTGTATTAGAAACCCAAAGAACTGGTTTTCCACTTAGTCCTTCAAATTATTCCTCAATATTCTGAGGATGGCTAGAACCTCAGGGGTACTCAACCCATCCTTCTTAAGCTTTAATTTGTGCTTTTGCTCAACAAAATCTGCATTGCACGATAAATCCTGTCTTTTTCCCCTATTAAATTCTGGCAGAGTTGGTCTGCTGAAATTTAAGACTTCATCGCATCTGGTAATTATCGGTTGTGGTAAACTCCACTCAAATCAACCCCTGCACAAACACAAGGATATATGGAACTAAAACAGTAACCCACTGAGATATCTACGTAAAATACAAATGTGTGATCTATATGTTGTGCTCTGTGCTTTGTAGTAGCCACATTAACCCTCTATGCTTGATCGGTCAAACCTGCTTTCAGGTGGCATTATTTTTTGGTGCGTAACCATGTCTACTATTGTTAGCAGATAGGGATTTTGCATGAAAAAACATGGCTGGTTGCAAAACAAGTTTTGAGCTGGAAAGTGAATAAAATAAAAAACATTTTGTGCAGGTGTGCGTCACTTTTGTAATGCAAACCCAGCTTAAACTATTTGTAAATCTGCACCTAAGTGTGCATTTACCATCAAATGGGCAGAAGTGCATGTCAGTGCACACAAAATCCGGCGCAGGTTGTGCTTCCAATCCCCATTGAAAAAGATGTGGCAGTACTGAGTGCATCACAGTGACCTGTTTCTAAGAGTCTTGAACACACTAAACATCTCAGCAGCAAGTGAAAGCACCCTGCACTTCAACACACCTAAAACTGTTGATGAGCTAACCCTTGATATAAATTGAAATCACAATTAATGAAGCAAAAAACAAACAAGCATTGAGTGGTGCTTTTAGAACAGAAAGCAAGCCCAGGTTGGAAGGCTCAAGCCAGGTACACACTCTGGCAAACTTTAACATTATGGACAAACGCCATCCGTTATATAAGCAATAACGGACAACGGACATTCGTCCAAGATAATGGATGGTCCGTGAAAATAACGGAAAGGTGGTGACCATAATCACCGTGCAATAGGGCCTCTGTAACAATCTCTCTCAATTCTTAAGCAACAAAATCAACGCCATATACAGTGACTTCAACACGCAACCGGACCCAACACACCACGCCAAACACCTCCAGATCTTATCTAAAATACCAATGCTAACCTCATGGCTAGTCATCACCCCAGAAGAAACTGCTGCTACCAGAATTCTATCAATTCGGAGGCCCTCTCTGACTCCCGCCCCACCACACCGACTCCAGAGGACTTCAACCCATCAGCGCTTTGCTCACACCCATTCTGAATGCTTCCACCTCTTTTGTGACATTCCTAGATGCTTGGAAAAAGGCAACACTCCTCCCATTGCTGAAGGAACTCTCAGTAGACCCTGCGAAACTCGACAGCTACAGACCAATCTCCCAGCTACCATTCCTGGCCACTATCTTAGAAAAAATCTTTAACAGACGCCTCACTGAATACCTCAATGACCAACAGCCTCTCAACACCACTCAGTCTGGTTTGAGACCCAACCAAAGCATGGAAACTGCCCTCATTGCCACCATGGATGATATCCGAGACACAGTGGCCCTCATGCTTCTGGACCGCTCTACAACATTTGACCTGGTCCTCCAACCCATCCTCATCCAACACCTACACAACATCAGAATCCAAGGACACACCCTCCAATGAATCTCCTTCTTTCTGACTGAAAGGATCCAGTCAGCTTGGCACTTTACCTTTGGATGCCTGCGACATCATCTGCGGATTTCCGCAAGGATTCTTCCTCAGCCCAACCCTCTTCAACGCATATATGATCCCTCTAACCAGCATCATCTGCTTTCACAACATCAAATGGTTTCGATCCCACACAAACTCATTCTCTACCTCACAGACAAGATGCCCAGTACCTGGATCAAGTTCAATGCCTGCATGACAGAAATCGCCTACTAGATGAAAACCAACTGTTTGAAGCTAAACACCGACAAGTCTGAAATTGTGATCTTTGGGAAGAGCACTTCACCATGGGACTCCACCTGGTGGCCAACATAGCTAGGACCGACACCCACCCACCATCTACACCAAGAACCTTTGGGATCATCATCTAAAGCAAACTCGAAATGACTGCTCAAGTCAATGCTGTCACCGCCTTATGCTTCCATACCCTGAAGATTCCGAGGAAGATTTACAAATGGCTCCAAATCAGCATGTGGAAAACCGTCATACATGTCCATGTCACAAGCAAGCTGGACTAAGGGAACGCCCTCTTTGCTGGGATCAACAACAAACACATGAGAAGGCTGTAGACCATTCAGAACTTAGAGGCCAGAATCACTCTCAGCCTCCCGCGCTGCACTCACATCACTCAGCACGTGAAGGAGCTCCACTGGCTCCCCATTCACAAACCATCCAGACACCTCAGCTCGACCGGACTCCAACTTACACACATCCCACACATCCACAAAAACAGATCTGGCGGTCAAGCCTTCTCCTACATCGTTCCTAAAGCATAGAATGACCTGCCACTACAATTAAGTGCTGCCTCCTCCTCACTTCTTGAATTCTGAAGAAGTTGAATACCTGGCTTTTTGAATAGTCCCACGAGGGCCTAGCTTTGGCTAGACTCACACCTGTTCAGCGCCAAGATAACCTTGCTGGTGATAGTGTGCTGTACAAATCTACATAACATAACATAACTTTGTTCTTGCTCTAATCTGCTTTTCGGTATAACTTTTCTTCACCCAAGTACTTTTCTACTGCCCTGTGCCCCCCTTTGCAAGACACTGCCTTACAGTCTCTTGTATAGAGCACCCCAAAATACGCAACCCACTTCTCCACACGAACAAACGGTACATGTAACTCATATTATTTTATGTATGCTTGTGATTTACTTGCTGCCCCTAAGCGACGAAGTGCTGTACAAGAGGAGGAGTTTACAAATCTAGGCTGGACGTAGAACGACACGGTAGCTTTGAAGAGACGGGTGAGACTACGGCAGGAACACCACAGGGATTTGCCAAAGTCCCCTCTTGGTCAGAGACAAGAAAAACCAGAAGGGTTCTGGGAATGCCGGCCGATATGTGTGCACAGCTAAGGGTGGGCAGTGCTTGCATTCACAGAATTTTCCTGGAGTTTTCTGTCTCAAGGTGGAATTTATCTCACAGTTAATTAACAGTATGAGGAGGAGGGCTGGAGACTTAATGCCTAATTTCTTGGAACTGCTGAGGAAAATAATTTGAGGTAACACAATTTTCTGGACATACCTCAGTGTACAAGTAGAGAATCAGGACATCTATTTCACCATCACCTATTTGAACCCCAGTACTAATGTTTACTTTCCTGGAAATAGCTAGACACCAGGTAAGGTAATCCTTCACGCACTTTGATGATGTAATACCACGGGGCAGTGACTTCCTTGCACTGCTGGGACAGAACTTGGGAAAGAATCGGTCTCTGTCCCTAATAGGTTACTTTTCTGCTCATGTATTTATGTTAGACGCCCCGGCTCTGACACAAATGGATAGACATATATGTGGTACCCACAGGGAGCAGTGTGACGATGTAATGAAAATATAACACAAGCAAGGATATCCAAAAAGCGGCCATCTTAGTGAGGTAATCGATCTGCTTAGTTGATAAGGAACAGGGAGGATGACAAAGGACCTTCAGAAAGAATAGGACAAGTAATGCAGCATGGATGAGTATATCGAGCAGGAAGGAAGCGCTGGGGATGTGTGTTGTGCCAGAGCAGTACAGAGTTACTATATAAAGGAACTCTTTATTTATAGAAAAGAGAGCTACACGGTTACCAGAGGATGGAAAACAGAACTCTTTATCTAGACCGATGAAGTCCCCTGCACACTCAGGAGGGTCGGATCTGAGTCATATTTGCAAAAAATCAGCATAAGATAAATGTATTGCTGGAAGGTGGAGTCGTACACTGGTCACAGGTCTGCCCCAGTCCTCCCCAGTGCATCATGGTAAATGCAGTTCAAGGCAGTCCATAACTTACAATTTTTCTTATGGTTCCTTGAGTTTTGAAGCGCAGCCAGTGCTGTCAGCCCTTGACTCCAGTATTTCCTTCTTCTGAACTTTCCAGAACGGCAAGGAGTCCTTTGGGGGGAACATGACCTGCTGCTTACTGTCTGTGTATGTGTCAAACAGCTCTCAAGTGCAAACTCGTGGCTCCCGAACAGCGGCGGCCGCCATCAATGAAGGGTGGTGGGGCAGGTGAGGTCGCGCGGGAGGCATCCCTGGGGGGGAAGAAGGGGGAGGTAACACAACATAAAAAAAAAAACTTACCTTTTGTCGCTGGCTACTCTAGCATCGCGTCTCGTCACGCTGCCTCTCCTCTTCCTGCCAGCTGGTCCCAGCAGCCCCTGTGACAGACTCCCTGTCCAATGCCCGCACTGCAGAGGAGCGCGGGGATTGGTCTGAGCAGGTATGAAAGACGCCCTGCTAAGACCAGGGAGTCTGTGGGGTTTCTCCAGGCCGGCTGCTCAATGTAGCTGGGCTGGAGAAAATCTAAGTGCGCATGCGTGTATTGGTCGGCCTAAGATGGCCGGCCAAACACACATGAGCACTTAGGGAATGGGGTGCACTAGCACTCCTCCTCCCATGCCTCGGCCCGCCTCTCCCAACACCGCTGGCTAAGAGCCAGCAAATGTCAATTAAAACGATGCAAGAACATCGTTTTTACATTTGCTGGCTCTGAGCCAGGCAGTGAGGCGACGCTCCTCCGCCATTGAGGAGGAGCCGCCACTGCTCCCGAAACCGATCAAGAGCTCCCCTAAGGGGCAGGAGCTTGTCTATACCTTGCTAGAGAGGGGAGGCGCACATTGGCCAGCGGTCTGCCCCAGTCCTCCCCAGTGCATCATGGTATATTCATCCCGGCATGGATCTGGCCCGGTTGGACACCCTTGAGTTGGACAATACGTTTTTCACTCTCCCAAGGGTCACATCTAGGCCAGATTTTGCTTCCAGAAAAGGGGGCCTGAGTATATTATACCAAGAGGAGACAACCGTGAGCCATGTACTACCACAGTGCTGCGATGAGCTCACGTTTATATCACTTCACTCTAGGAAAGTTACTGTGCTCAAAGAAGTTTGTCTTGCATGCCATTTCCCCAAAAAGGAGCCACTCATTTGAATTCATTTTTACTCAGGTTAGTGCTATGGGCAGGGCTTTAAGTGGGCCGGGTCCTGCTGGTGCTCAGCACTGACAGTTTGAAAAGCAGGCACTGAGACGGGTCCCTATCGGGCTCTCCATTTTTGCCCTCGCCCTCAGGGTGAAAAAAAAATCTTAACTCTGCAGCAGGCCACCCTTCACTGCCTTTGATGTAACTTCAAAGAGACTCGCTATAGTTCTTAAAAGTATCATCATTTCGGAACTGAGCATTTTCCATGTTCTATACAACAAAGCCATAGTTGTTGCTTATTTAGCTTATGCAACTAACAACCACTGACAAAGCTAATAGTCCTGGCTTTTTGTAGGTATAATGTTACTTGTTGTATTATAAATCTGGATGCAATGACAGAAGCAGCAAAATACCAGTTGGGTGGCACACTATGCTAAGAACAGATTTTTAGCTTACGTGTTATTAAGCCACGCCCTTAATTACATCGGACACCCTCTTTGAGACCCCCCCAGCTTTTTCATTCACTTAAAGCCCTGGCAATTGTGCTTACCGACCACACAGGTAGCTGCGCCTTTACTGCCCTAGTTGATGATGGGTGCTAAATATACAGGGTTGTCAGCTTTAAAATATAGGACTAAAGTAGGGACACAGAAAATGAGAAAACACAAATGTTATTTGTTTAATGAACGCACTGCCCACTTGGCCTGCATCTCTGTCGCTCACCAAAGTGTATCCTCGCTCGTACAGAGGTGAAGCGGCGTCAGGCCCTCGTGGCTCAGCAGGTTGGGATTCGCCCTGTGCTCCAGCAACAGTTCGGCACACTCGGTGTGGCCCTTGGCACAGGCTTCGTGCAGCGCGCTCTGTCCCCCAGGAGCTGCATTGGGGTCGGCTTTTCGGTGCAGCAGGTAACGCAGGCAGTCAGTGTAGCCCCTGCTAGCTGTGATGCACAGGGGATTTGTAAGCTCCCTCTTGTACTCCAGTGACCAGAGACCTGCAGCAAAAGAATATACAATGCAAATAAGAACTTGGGTTGATCCAATCACGCACGTGGCAGCTCTTTAATGGCAATATACCTGAACACAGAGTATAACAAGCATTTGCAATGCAATAGGTCTAGCCTTTGAGATCTTATAAGTATTTAGCCATGCAGCACATTATGCTTGGTACTGTAATATTTGCTGTTGTTTAATAGACCTGTTTGAAACTATTAAGTTAGTAGAGTACTGCAAATGTACCAATAAAATATTGAATTGTGTATCCTTTGACGTTTACAAATAACTAAGAACTATGGGGTCCATTACGATGGCGGGCGGACAAAGTCCGCCCGCCATCGTGAACGGAGCCAGGGACCGACCGCCGAAGTGGTGGCGGTCCCGCCATGAGAATTAGGATGCACCCGCCACACTGGCGGGCACATCGTGGGCCTTTCACATTGCGGGTGGATCTGCTGGCTGCAGACCCACTCGCAATGCAAAAGGTCTGTGCACAGCACTGCCATGCACTGCATGGCAGGCACCATGTGGTGCCTGCCACGTAGTGCATTGCAATGAGGGGGGGTACCATAGGTACCCCCCATGTGCACCCCCCACCCCTCCAACACCCTGGGGGCCCGCAACTTTAATTTTTTTTTTTTTTTTTAAGTTTTATATAGCGCTGGCTAGACCCAGAGGTATCAGAGCGCTTTACATGTGAGGATAATATAAAGCAAACATGGCATACAAATAGATAAAAAAGATAATGAAACAGCGTGTGAGATATACATAACAAAGATAAATATACAGGTACAAGAGCTATACACTTCAAGTAACTAGGTATATGATGTTCGGGAAAATGGACAGATATTACTGAACAAAATGTAACATGGTGATTGGAGATCAGGTGCAGGACACAGGTTAGGACCCCCGATAATAATTGTGCCAAACATGGCGTATAAGTAGATTTAAGATAAAGACAACAGCATGTGAAATATACAAATCAAATAGTTAAACAAATCAAACAAGTAGATAAACAAATCAAATAGATAAACATGGGCAGGAGCTATACATATCAGGTAATTAGGCAGATGATGTTCAGGAAATGTACAAGTATTTCTGGACTAATATGAAATGGTGAACTTGGAGATCAGGTGCAGGTCACAGGTGAGGATCCCCAATAATAGTTGAGGAGGTGTATTTTGAGGTCTTTTTTGAAGCTGAAATAGGAGGGGTTGCAGCGCAGGTTTTTTGGGAGGGCATTCCAGATGATAGGGGCATTACCAGAGAAGGAGCGAGATTGTGTAGCTTTCTTTTTATGCAGTGGTGGTATAAGTAGGAGGGAGTTGGTGCTTCTCAGAGGTCGTGTGGTGCCCGCAATGATGAGTTTCTTGGAGAGGTACTGCGGGGTGTTTTGGTGGAGGGCTTTGTGAGTGATGCAGGCAGTTTTGTAGGCAGATCTGCCTTCAATAGGGAGCCATTTAAGAGATTTGAGAGCCGGGGATATGTGATCGAAGCGTCTGCAGTCTGTAATGAGCCTGGCTGCAAGGTTGAGCACAGCTTTGATAGGAGCTAGGTGGACCTTGGGGATTCCGTTGAGGATGGCGTTACCATAATCAATACGTGAAAGAACAAGTGACTGAACTACAAGTTTAAAGTCATCGGTAGGTTTAAAGGGTTTGATTTTCTTGAGGTGACGGAGAGTGAAGAGGGCTCCTTTAGCAGAGTTTTTGATGTGGACGTTAAGGGTTAGGGAGTTGTCGATAGAGATACCAAGAGATTTGACAGAGTTGGACAGGGTGAGTGAGCAGTTGAGTGCGTTAAGGTCAGTGATCCATGATTGAATGGGGAGGGAGTTGTTTTTAGGGGAGAAGAGAATGATTTCAGTTTTATTAGGGTTAAGTTTGAGATGATTTGAGTGGAACCAGGATTGGATCTTGGTGAGGGTGTTGTTCAGGTGTAAGATGTCAGCATGAGCAACGGGCCCCCAAAAGCAAGAACCGCATCCCTTTCCATGGCGGCAACGCAGCCATGGAAAGGCGATTCGCCGCCTGCATCATAATATGGATGGCGGTGTCTTGCAGACACCGCCACCATATTATGCCCTTTTTCCGCCCGGTCGACGAGTCGACCGGCGGAAAAGTGGCGGACGGTCTTTCCGTCCGCCGCGGACCCCCCAGCCATACTAATATGGCATGGGGTCAATCAGGCAAGGATGGCGGCGGATCACCCCTGCCGGAACAGCGGTGGCTACCGCCGGCCCGGCGGGGGCGATCCGCCCGCCATCCTAATGGGCCCCTATATTTCTACAAAAAACAACTTTGATAACACTACACTTGTATACACAGTAATCTTAGCCCCTAGACTGGAATACTGGAAGTGTATTGTTTTGGTACTGGGAATAAAGTAAAACAAACATTACTCGACAATTAAAAGACTGGAAAATAAGGGTAGCATGAACTTCCTTTATAACACACCTTTCTGATGTCTTTTGACTGCACTGTAAATCATACTGAAATCCCTGTGTTAGGAAGCTACTTCTTGGTTGTAAAGAAGAAGCTGCAGGAGTTTTCTCGGATGAATGCAGAAGGCTGTAGCGGTTAGACGAAAACATTATGCTTTGGGTGCAGAGCCCTTCTTTCTGTGCAGTGCATTACTTCCTCTACTGAACAAAGAAGGATGAGTAGAGTGCACATAGCAACTCCCTGACAGCTGATTGGGCAGTAGGCGTGGTTCAACACTTCCCTGCTTGCAAGGTTTACTACAATTTCTTGTCTGTTTTTTCAGCTCTGTTTGAGCAATTTAAAAAAAAAAGGGCATAAACAGTAGAACTCAACAGCATCCAATAGAAACATGCAGATTTATTGTTTTTAACGTGCGATGTATAAACGGGAGGCAGCAGCAGCTCATGGGAGAGAGCGAAGAGCAGCTGTTTAGAATACTAACAAGCTGCGAGGGCCAGGAGGTGTTGTTCTGCGAAGGGCAAGAAGATTAAGTGAACTGGGAGCAGCAGTGAGGACAGAGCAAAAGACAAAATAGTGCACTCAAGGAAAACATATGGCCCATAGTGAAAGGATTCATGTAGCAGGGGTAGTCTCCAGGGTGGAACAAAAGGAGGGACTACTAAATTTATTCACCAAGGATAAGCCAGCATTTCTAAAGGACAGTAAGAGAAACCAATCAAAAAGTTGGGCGTTTTTTGAAGCCCATATCTTAGATAATACACGTCTCTTTGCATGCGCTGCCTAGGCGAGACCCAAAAAGAGCCAAAGTCATATTTCTAAATATATCCAGGCACCTAACTGAAGTGACCAACCACTCAAGGAAGGGGGCCCCTGAATGCAATATAGGTAGAGATCAGCAGGGGGAGTACACAAGTTAAGTCAAAAAACGAGAGGTTCTCTACCTGTTTAATTCATTGAGTGCAAAAAGTCACGGATTATAAAGACATTACCAGTGCATATCTCAGGCTAATAGTGACACCACAACGGAAAAAAGGGAATTATCAAAAAGACTTTTATTATGATTTAATGCTGTAATGCATAACATTGTTTATATAAAAATATCCAGACACATCCCAAGACACATTCATTCAACCTCGGACATACCTTCTCATAAACTCACATTCTCACATGCCTAACAATATCAGACATTCAGCCAACTACAATACATATGTACATGAATAGGAACCCCCCAATGGATCTGAGGTTACATGTGAGGCTTTATAAAGAATACAGTTTTGCCTCAAACAAAAACATGTCAAAACATAAGAATCAATGACACAATGAAGTAATAAGCATAAATAAATTTTCATAAGTTGGTGAACATTCTTAAAAGACAAAAGGGGGGGATTTTTGCTGTCAGAGCTACTCCAATGTATGGAATCCAGCGCCGACGCGCGTTTCGATGTTAAACCCCAGTGCGGGTATCACCTTCCTCAGGGCATAAAAGTCAGCTAAACAGAAACAGTGGGATGTGCCTTAACGAAAGACTGGAGCACAATCAATAGATAAGAGGCGTCGGGTGAAATGCAAATCTGCTGAGCCGGTCATCAATAACGGTCGGTCCAATGGATTATACTGCAGAACAATCCGCAGCAGAAGCAAATACCAAAACTTGGGGAGCGAAACAAGTGCAGCTGGTGCTACAATCGTGAGAATATCTTAACAGGCAAAATGCTGAGTGATGAGCTGACAAGGCTCACGCTGGGGTCTGTCGTTCCTGGTAGAGGGTTCCAAAACGAAAGTCGGCAGTACCCCTCAATGAAAAGAGGGAATCATTGTAATGACGGGATTTCAATTAAGATCAAGGCCAGCCCACCCCGTCGGTGATGGCACGATAGAAGCTAAAAGCACACAGGGAGCTCCACGTTCAATATCGCAGAGTGTGTGTCAAAGGGACGGCATGATGGCCGGACTGGTATCGAGGCTCCGCACGTAGGGATGTTCCTCCTATTCATGTACATATGTATTGTAGTTGGCTGAATGTCTGATATTGTTAGGCGTGTCAGAATGTGAGTTTATGAGAAGGTATGTCCGAGGTTGAATGACTGTGTCTTGGGATGTGTCTGGATATTTTTAAATAAACAATGGTATGCATTACAGCATTAAATCATAATAAAAGTCTTTTTGATAATTCCCTTTTTTCCGTTGTGGTGTCACTATTAGCCTGAGATATGCACCGGTAATGTCTTTATAATCCTTTGCTTTTTGCACTCAATGAATTAAACAGGTAGAGAACCTCTCGTTTTTTGACTTAACCTAACTGAAGTGAATCAGAGCCTCTTCCAGTGGGCCCAGATGAATATCCTAGACACAACTGACCACAAGATGTAAACAGAGCAAAGGCCATAACCCAAAACGTAGCTGGCATACATTAGATATTCGAATACCAGGATTTAAGGGCTGCCAAACCCACAAACTTGAACACAAGACAAGTGAGCATTTGAAAACACAACTGACCAAAAAGTATAAAGGAAACCAAAGTCATAATCCAAAAGAGAGCGAACAACGAGGAACATGCAAAATTCTGGTATGGTATATCTGGCATATGGGAATACAGACAGCCTGGAGCACTATCCCAGAAACGCCACTAGGAGTAAATAGAGTAAAGGTGATGGCCCCAAAAACGACTTGGCATAGAGAATACTGTTACCAATGTATCAAATTGCAGGAAATTAAAGCTGCCAAAGTCACAACTCCGAAACATCATTGAGCATATGACCAGGGCCACTGGAATTATCCTGGCAGGGGAGGGCCAAATTATGTGGCAGTGTTGGCTAAATTATGCAGGAAGAAAGGGCAAGTTATGTGGCGTATTGTGGGACACTTTGTGTTAGTATTACTTCCTTATTTTCTCATTTTTACACAGGTTAACACTGGGCAATATAGCAATAAGCAACAGAAAGGGGACCAGGCAACCTTTGCAAAAGGCTTTCCATTGTGCGGGAGCGCGTTTCACAGTGTTTTTGGTAACTTTTGATCGGTTTGAGGTAGAAAAAAACATTGTTTGTAAAAATCTGCAGATTGTGCAGCAGATGGTGGAGTATGTCACCAATGTGGCTAATCCATAATTATGCGGAAAACGCAACAGCTGCAATATCGCATAATTCCAGTGGCCCTGCATATGATATACCCTCTCACTCAACACAACTAACCAGAACTGATCATGTGACTGACTCAGTTTTTGACTTCGAAGGAGATAGTAGAGTTGAGACCACAATACAAGACAGAGTTGACCTTTGGGATAAACAGGTCTAAGGAAATAATGTCAGACGCGATTACCCTCGTGACTGAGGCCATAAGTTACCATTCAGCTGACCAGAAGTTGCACATAGAACCAAACATGAAACTCTAAACGGAACTTGTCAATGGTCAGGCAAAACTGTCTGAATATACAGCACTGCTGGGTTTAAACAATGCTTAGGCCACAACTCTAAATACAACGATTACTTGTAAAGAGCGTATATGTCAACAACAGCTGAACACAGAACAGATATTTCAGTGCCAATATGGCCAGTGCGTAATTTGTAAAAAAAAAAGAAAAAAAGTGCTTGTGACACACCTTTTTCTTAGGAGACAATCGCTTACTTCCACCACTGCCCCTCTGGTCTCTCTCTGGACAATGCCCTAAGCTGGATTGCTGCAAGTGACTGAAGCCAGTGAGCCTGCCTTCCTTAAAGGGGGGGGGGGGGAGGGGGATTTTAACCTAAGTGTGTTAAAAAAAAAAAAAAAGCACTGAGAGGGCACTCATTAAATATTCAAGTACTTAAGTGGTTTGGGTTGGGGGGCACGGGCAGGGTAGCTAAGTCACCTCACACCTCCATTTTAGCCCCTGGTCTGATGCTATGGCCCAGCTCATCACGAGGCTCTCTTTACGTCTCTTGTACCAGTATCTTTGTCAAACTTGCCCAGTCCCCTTTGCCGTTTGTGAGATAGCACAATACCCGTGAGACAGTGCTTAGTTTGTGAAAAAATAAGTGTCAAGGAGGCCACTGCAGCTTGCACCATCCATTGCCCCCGCCAGCGCTGCCAATGATAGTACCAACACAACTATTAACCATCACACTCATGCAAGTGTGACAATCCCGACTATTCCAGGTATAAGAATGGCTTGGGTGGCAGATTTTAGTCAATTGTAATGTATTTTAAAATAATAAACAGCTGTTGTTATGCTCACACCGAAAATAGGCTGACAGCGCCACCAGGTGGCAGACTGTCATAAGCCCGGCGCTGACTATTAAGTGCCGATGTCGAAAACCAGAAGCCACCGGCTCAAATTAAGCACTGCAGCGAGAGGACCCTTATGTTACAGCATCATCCTTTGGAACTATCTAACCTCGGGGTTTCTGTGCTCACATCAACTCAGCATTTCACCGTTCAGAGATTGATAAAATGAGCATGGAGTCCACCTGCATAATAATACGGTTTTATTTCGTTGTTTTGTAAAGCGCTAGTTTGTGATGGAAAGATTCTTTGCAGGACTGACAGTGTAGGGCTTGCACATCGAATATTCGTCTAAAGTGCCTGGAGGGGAAGCACTTTGTAACTACATGTGAAGCCTCTGGTAACTTGATGAACACATTCACTTCCAAGCTACACTGAGACCCAAGGGAAACGAGACAGGGTCCATAGTTGCAACAAAAAGTGTTTAAGGTACACAAAGGTGATTGGAACTGTTTTAGTGATTCAAATATGTAACCTTACAACAAATCATGTCACCCCACAGCATTTGTTTGTGGCAGACGGATCGATCAGCTCCTGAGTCACCTGCATATTGGCCAAGGGCTGATGCAGCAGGGCCATCTCAGTTTACAAGTTAGACTGCCACTGCTGTTTTTAGTTCAGCAGTTTATTAATCTGTTGTCTGTGGAGGTCTGCAGCACCCATTCAGGGGGTCAGCTGACCCACATGACCTCCAGGCATTATTGTCTGTCAATATTCCTAAGAATTCTGACATAAATAACTGCATAGAGGTAGCTCTTCAGCGGAAATTAGTTTCATCAAGTCCTAGGAAGGGCTGGGGAGGTCATGAGTTTATATATATATATATATATATATATATATATATATATATCTATATATATATATATATATATATATATATATATATCTATATATATATATATATATATATATATATATATATATGCCAGGGTTCTGATTCTGGAATGTTGTTTCTGGTTATTGTTCTCCGTTAAAGAGGCTGCTTGGAGTGGGAGTAAAGAGACTTTATGCATAATGTTAGCCTTTGTGTCTTTAATAAAATCTATGTTCTCTCAAAATAACACTTAGAGAATCTACATTGCTGGTTCAAGACAGAGCATATGTGATTGCGTACAGTCACTATTCGCATTCAAACATGCATAGACCTGAACTAGCAATCCATTTCTGACTAAAAACACTTGAATTGCGAATGATTTTTAAGAAAGTCATACACATCAGAACACTTAGAGAGCCAGTGATCTAATTGCTCAGTAATCTACGCTTGTATAAACAGGTAGCCTGCCCAACAGGCCCTTTCAGTTGGAACGTTATCCTCCACTGCTCAACATGTGCAGCCACTTACAGACTCCAAGAACCTACACTTCTTGTATTGAAAAGGGGGCATGCCTGCATGCTTCAGCAGAGCGTAAAGTACTTCCACAGGCCGAGTACCACACCCTAGTAGGTGCCATATACTCAAGCATAATGAGCACCTGGTCTTCTGGCGTTTATGCGAACACTGTCTTTGTCACCTTTTCATACAAAGACTTTGCATGGCCTTCAGCTTTGTCAATACCAGGCTTGATAGCTACCCTGTGTCATTCTGAGGCCAATGTCAATCCTGTTACTACTTCTGTCCCATCACTTAGGCTAAGAGCTCTGATTTCACATGATTACCTATTGGTATGTGAACAAAGATCTGAGTCTTTTACCAGGATGTAGTTGCTTTCATAATTACACATGCAGTTACAGTGGGAAGTAGATGGCTTGAGTCTATATAGTGTGTACTTGTTTGTGTTTTTTATGTATTATTGTTCAGGTACAAATCGAAGAAATGGTTTGGGGGTCCCTGGCTTCCATCTGTGATTCAGTGAGGTCCGCAGAAATCAAAGGGTTAAGAACCCCTGCTTTAGTGCTATTTGCACTTCCAATCCCAGGCCTCTGAAGAGCCATAGGGAAACGGGCCTGCTGTCATGCTGCCTTGGAGATTGACAGTTCTTTCGGGGGAATCACAGCACCTCCCCTTAACTGAAACACAAAACTTACAGAGAGAGTTTTTGTCCAATAAATTGTCCATTAAATTATTTTCAGTCCTCTGCTAGAAAGGTAGGAAATGGCATATCAATTCTCCACAGTATTTTGCAATTTCTATGTCATGGATGGGGCTCATTAGGTACAGATGAGTCCCTTAGCCTTCAACCAACACATACATACACGCATACATACAATCACTGACATTCACACGTCCATAGAGAGGTGGGAGAACCAACAAATTATCAGGGGGAGCTGACCCAATGTTCTTGTTTGGCTCTTAGAGCTTGTGCAGGACCCGAGCCAAGACAACATTTTGCATGTAAATCGTGCAACAAACATCATGTAAAAATATGATAAAGCCTATTCAAAATGATTCTGGCTCATCTGGTTTCATATTGTGCAATTTAGATACTAGATGGGTATCTCTCTGTCTTTCTCCATTTTTATGTCAAAGTTCGCTGCAGTGCCTTGTCTTTAATTCAGTGGCGGCTGGCATTTCAAGGCGGGGGGACAGGTCGGGAAATTACATTTTTATTAAAAATACACCCTTACCTGTCTGTTGCTGCCACCCGCCGCTGCCTCCTCTCGGTCCTCTTACCCACTTCCAGGGCAGGAAGCAGGATGCACCCGGCTCCCAGCCTCCCAATAGCCAATCACAACGCTGCTGCCGTGGATCGACGCTCAGCCAGAGAATGGGAGGCTGAGCATGTTCTCCATGCAGGCTGTAATGCAGCCTGCATGGAGAACATTCATATGCACACCACTCCTCCCCTCCCCTGCTCTGTCAGCAGAGCAGCCCCGCCCCGTCCCGCCTGCAAAGCTGCCGTAACAAGGAAAAAATAAAATGATAACTTGCATAACGTATGAGAGCAGACTGCGAGGAATTACCTACTCTAAGAATTCCACATGTTCGACTCGAATTTCGCTTAAAACTGTGACTTTTCCTTTTGATGATTTATTGTTAATTTCTTGTTTTTGAAAACACAGAGTAGTAACAAACCAAAAAAAAGAGAAAAAATTATTTAAGGAAAATAAGAGGTTTTGACAGTATTTTAAACTGATTGTTGGGCACAAAGAAGGTTTGCATAGGAAGCTCAAATGCGCTCATAATAACAAGGAAGTTAGTAAGTTTGTTTCCACTTTTAATTCCTTGGACAAGGCCCAGTCTACGGTTAAATGAATTTTTAACGCACGTTTTTCCTCTGGGGCCGGCTGAGGTAGGGGGCGCTCGGCTAGCTGCTCCTCTCAAGGTGCCTCCGGCAGAGGCCAGCAATCGCAGAGGGGGCAATGGCAGGACTCCACGCGCTTCGGAGGTTTCTACCCGACCAGAGGGCGAGGCCGCCAGAGGGGTCAGCGTAACGGCCCCGAGGGGGCAGCAACAACTCATCCCACGGTGAGCTCTTTAATTCTCTCATGTTTGTGCTTGGGGGGTCGGTTGGCCCACTTTCTCGACAATTGGCGGGTCCTTACGACCGAAGCATGGGTCCTACAGACGAGTTCACTTCTCTATCCTTCGGTCTCTCTTCTGCACCTTGGTGCTTCACCAAGGTCCAGCACCCAGGGGTAGAACACCTCAGGGCGCAAGGGATTCGAATGATCGTTTACATGGACGATATGCTGTTCATGAATCAGTGCCCACAGGCCCTCTGTCGGCAGTTGCGCTCCGCGGTGCTACTTCTCCAATCTCTCGGGTTCGTGATCAACCAGACCAAGTCCAGCCTCTCGCCTTCTCGCTCGATCACATTCCTAGGATTCGTCATCAACTCGATAAAGGCCACGCTGAGTCTTCCCTCCAGGAAGATAGCAAAGATTCGACACGAGGTATGACAATTGCTAAGGAAACCTCAGACTTCCTTGCACAGTGGACGGCCTCTTGTCTGCTTCAATTCAGGACATATTCCCGGGCCCTCTGCATTTTCGGACCCTGCAGAGGCTCAAAGCGTCCCACTTACGGAGGGGTCTCTTGTATGCTCAGCGGGTGCTGTTGTCGGAGGAGGCCAAGGAGGAACTCAATTGGTGGCTGGCCCACATGAAGGCATGGAATGGCCGTTCCATCTTCGGTTCCCAACCGGATCTAGTGATAGAGTCCGATGCCAGTGGCCTCAGTTGGGGGGCACGCTGTGGAGAATTCACCACTGGAGGCAGATGGTCCGCCGCGGAACAATCTCTGCACATCAACTGCCTGGAACTAATGGCAGGCTCTTTCACGGTCCACTGTTGGACCAAACATAGAGTTCAGTCCTGCGTCCTCCCCAAGATGGACAACGTGGCTGCGGTCCGCTACATCAACCATCTGGGAGGCACGTGCTCCAAGGCCTTGGCGGATCTGACCAAGAACTTCTGGGAGTACTGTCTCGAACACCAGGTTTCGGTGACGGTGGGGCATCTCCCAGTGACGGACAACTAGGTGGCGGATTGGCACTCCCATTATCTGCGAGACTCCAGTCTGTGGAAACTGTTTCCCAAGGTTTTTCAGCTCTATGGCGTCCCTTCTCGATCGACCTCTTCCCATCTCGACTAGACCATCAACTCCCCAGGTACTTCAGTTGGAGACCGGATCCAGGCGCGTCTGCCACAGATGCCTTTCTCCAGGAGAGGGCGTCGGAGCAGGGGTATGCCTTTCCTCCCTTCGCCATGATCATGAGGTTGACAACTCATTTTCACAGGCAGAAGGCAGACTTGGTGGTGGTCACCCCAATGTAGAAGTCGCAAGTGTGGTTTCCAGTTCTGATGGAACTTTCCTGGGCTTCCCCAATCCTTCTACCCCAGCTGCCTCATCTCCTGAGCGATCCTACAGGCAATCCTCACCCACTCGTGGCGTCCAGTTCCCTCCCTCTCATGGCGTGGAGGATTGGAGGATTACTGGACTCGATGGCAAGTCCCTGGCCTTTCGAGAAATGTTGCAGACCTCCTCGTTCGAGCGTGGTCGGATGGAACCATCAAGAGATATCGTTCAGCCTGGGCTCGCTGGATGGGTTGGTGTCTGCAACGAGACCTGGATCCCGTGGGGGCAGATGTTGTCCATATATAGAATTTTTGGGCGTCTCTGGCCTCTGAGGGTATGGTTTATAGGTCGCTCAATACCTTTCGCTCAGCTATTTCTGCAGGTCATGCCAACGTGGCGAATCTGCCGGTAGGCGAGCACCCGCTGGTCAAGAAACTCCTGCGGGGGATCCGGTTGTCTCTTCCACCGGAACCACAGTATTCGGTCCTCTGGGACATAAACAAAGTACTAAATTTGCTGTCGAATTGGCGGAGCAACAAGTATCTTTCACGTAAGCAATTGTCAGCGAAGCTAGCGATGCTACTCTGCTTGATATCCTGTGTACGAGTTTCTGTTGTCCGGGCTTTGTATATCACGGGTCGCTCATTTACCCCCAAGGGGGTCACTTTCCATGTTTCACGCAGGACTAAGTGTCAATCCTTGGTGATTTCCTACACGGCCTTTCCAAAAGTGCCTAAATTGTTTGTGGTGTGATGTATTAAGGCCTATGTATCCATGACGGAAGAATTACGGCCCCACGGGGAACGACAGTTGCTGATTGCTTTAAGAAAGCCTTTCAGAGCAGTGTCAACCCTGACCATTGCCAGATGGATTCGGTGGCTGATGTCGGAGGTTGGCATCGACACCAAGGTCTTTGGTGCGCACTCGACAAGGGGTGCAATGGCTTCAAATGCGTTTGTTTTGGGAGCTCGCTTGGAGGACATTCTAAATGCGGCAGACTGGTTGTCAGATTCAACCTTCAAAAGGTTTCATTTTAAACCAGTCTCCTCCATTGCGGCTCTAGTAGTGGACAAGCTTTGAACTTGCCTAATCCTCGCCTCCGGGTCCTGACATAGAATAAAACATTTCCTAGCTTTCGTAACGGAAAGTTTCAATTCTATTAAGGACTCGGAGGCAAGGATTAGCCCGCCCTGGGATGAAGAATGACCCACCCGGATTATTGGATCGACGTCTGAATGTAGGTAACTGTTTTTCAAGTTGTTTTTTTCTGTAATGGTTGATAATGCTGATCTTGTTGCTTGGAAGTTTTTTCCTAAATCTTCCCCGGCAGTCACAATTCTCTCTCTTTTCAGGATCGGAGTCCGCGAAACCAGAGTAAGGATCTTCTACTGTCTGCATGGTCGCAGGAAGAAAGAGGGATTCCGACGAGGGACAAGAATAGTTAATGGGGCTGTTGGCACCTGATTGGTGGATCCTGTTTGACTGTTGCACTTCATTGTTTCCCTTTGGTTCTTGGGAAATGAAGTTTTTGGTGTCAAAGTTTATGTTCTATAATGGCTGCTGTGTGAAATAAAAGAAGAAAGAATATGCCTAATCCTCGCCACCGAGTCCTTAATAGAATTGAAACTTTCTGTTACGAAAGCTAGGAAATTTTTCATTTTCGTGTAGTCATTGTCAGCATACATTTATAGACCAACAATGTGTGCATTGAATCTGATGAACGTGACAAATCTACAACCATTTTTACCATCTAAGGGTGAACCATGCATGCTTTGGAAAGAGTGGAAAGAATATTTTTGTAACTATATGGACACTTTTGAGGAGGAGGATTTCACTCCTGAGGAGAAAAATAAGTACTGTTATATTGCCTGGGTCCTGGTGGTCTTAAAACATATAATCAGATAGAGAAGAAACCATGTGAAGGTGATGATGTCTTTACACATGCGTTAGAAGACCTTGATGCCCATTTTTCACCAATTGTTTGTGTGGCTGTAGACAGATACAGATTTTTTCCAACGTAAACAGGGAAAAACGAAAGCGTGGATGATTATGTGTCTGCCTTAAGAGCGTTGGCATTAACATGCAGGTTTGGTATTTTACAAGAAGAATTTATACGTGACCAAATAATTAAGCATTCAAGCAATCCAAACATACAGGACAAGTTGTGGACAAACAGTGAATATCCCTTAAAAGAAGTGGTTGCATTGGTCAAGAAAGCTGAACTTACAGGGAGGTGTGCCAAAGCAGTGCTTGATGAATCTAATGATGTTAAGCTTATTAGTAAGGTGGGCGGTAACAGGACCCAGAAGGTAGAATACAAAAGTAGGAATAACTCGGAGGTACTTCAAGTAAAAAATTTAGCTTATAATAAAAAGAACACTTGAAAGTCAGCAAGTGAAAAACAGAGTTCCAGAAATAGTACCGTTGTGGCTCTGGTGAGCATTTAGAACATTTTTAAAAATGTCCAGCAAAATACCAAACGTGTGCATTTTGTGATATGAGTGGGCTTTTTGCCAAAATGTGTAGAAAGAAAAATACTAACCACAATAAAAAGGTACAGTGTGTGCAGGAAGATAACGAGGGAAACTCAGCGGAATCGGAAGAATTGGATTCCTCTAATGTGAACTATGTGTTCTGCATTGATTATGACATATTGGATGTTAAACTTGTAAAGGTTAAAAAACCCATGTGTGAGGTGAATATGGGTGGTGTATTGATAAAGGTGGTAGCTGATTCTGGGTCATCTTTCACAATTGTAAGCGAAGAGGTTTGGAAACGTAATTTTGTTGACATACTAGGTTCTCACCTCGACAAACCCAATGTAATTGCAAAAAGCTATACAGGAGATAGTATTGACTTTATTAGATCAAGGAATCTTGATTTCCAATTTAAGAAAAGGAAAGCACATTGTAAGCTTTTCGTTGCAAAGAGCGGACCTTCGGTACTCGGTCTGAGTGATCAGGGTTAACTGGGCATTATTCTTAATCCTAATAGCGCTGACCCTGTTCTCTCGATCAATGATGTGGATAAGAACTGCACAGAATTGAGCAGGAGGTTTCCAGAAGTTTTTTTTTACAAAGTTGGAAAATTAAAATTGAGCACAAAATTGAAATGAAACAAAATGCTAAACCATGTATCCACAAAGTCAGACATTTGCCTATCTTCATCAAGGATGAAGTACACAGAGAACTTGAGAAATTGGTTGCAGATGGCATCATAGAACCTGTGGCGTCTGCTGAGTGGGTTTCTCCCTTAGTAGTTTTTAAACGCCCCAGTGGCAAGGTCAGACTATGCATTGACTTTAGGGACATTAACAAAAACTTAATGGTTGATCAGTTTCCCTTACCTTGCATTAACGAAATGTTTTCAGTCACAAAAGATATGTGTTGGTTCACGGCTATTGATTTAAAATCTTCATACCACCAGGTACCTTGCATGCTGACAGAAAAAAATACACAACATTTATCACACCATTTGGTTGCTTCCGTTTTACCAGGGTACCTTTTGGTCTGGCATTCGCTGCTGCCCTATTTCAAAGATTAGTGCCTAACATTTTTGATGGGGTGGTTGGCGTGAGGTTTTTCCAGGATGATATCCTGATCAAGGGTAGCAATAAAGAAGAACACGATGCCAGACTTAAACAAGTTTTCAAGATTTTGAGACAGAAAGGTTTGACAGTGGAACTTAAGAAATGCAGGTTTGCACAAAGAGAAGTTGTGTATTTAGGACATAGCATCAGCAGAGGGGGCATAAAACCTAAACAGGGTTCAGTCAATGCGATTGTTAATACACCCAGTCCCACAGGGAAATATGATGTCACGGTGTTCCTGGGACTGACTGAGTACTATTCGAAATTCATTAAAAATTTCTCAGAGAAAACATACCATATTCGTCAACTTCTTAAAAACAAAGTGAGATTTGAGTGGTCCATGGTATGCCAGGAGTCTTTTGACAAAATTAAAACGGAGATCTGCAAGGCACCTTTTCTCAAAGGTTTTGATCCCGTAGCCCATATCATTGTAACAACTGATGCCAGTAATAAAGGGTTAGGGACAGTTCTGGTGCAACGTGACAAAGAGAATAATGAATGGGTGGTTGCTTTCGCTTCACGTTCACTTACCTCAGCTGAAGAAAAATATTCAGTGATTGAGCGCGAAACGTTAGCTTGTACATAGGCTCTTAATCATTTCCGTTTGTATGTTTGGGGATTTCGCATTCTCCTACGTTCATATCATAAGCCCCTTACTAAAATTTTGTCCACTGCAGGCCTGCAGAATGCCTCTCCCAGGATAGGTAAGATGTCGGTGAAGTTACTGGATTACACCTATGATGTAGAGTACTGGCCAGGCGTCAAGAATAGAGTAACGGATTTCCTGAGCAGGTTACTATTACCCCTTGAGGAAGCTGATGGGCAGTTTATGGACGAATACGATAAAGTGGCTTTGCTTTTTGGCGACGGATTAGAAGGCATTCCACTTTCTGAGTGAAAAGATCAATTATCCAAAGGCAAGGGGTTACAGAGAATTCGTGAATTTGCGAGCAGAGTTTGGCCCCACAAAAAGAATCTTAAATCGGAAGAAAGAATCTTCTGGGAAGTCAGAAATGAGTTGTGTGTTGAAGATGATTTACTATTTAGATCTGGTAAAGTGGTCCCACCACTCAGTTTAAGGAAAAGGGTACTAAGACTATGCCATGAGGGACACCTTGGCATTTCTAAAACAAAACAAAGGGTGAAGAGTAATTATTGGTGGCCGGGTCTGGACAAAGACATTGAGTCGTTGGAGAATGTGTGTCATGTAATGATTCCGATAAGAGCCTTAAAACCTTCAATGCTCTATTGAGCCCCATTGAATCTCCCAGCATGTCGTGGGAAAGTGTAGGATTGGACATTGTTGGCCCGGTTGAAGGTCAGGATGGAATGTATAAGTACATTTTAGTGCTTGTTGATCATTTCTCTAAATGGCCAGAAATCAGAATTGTTCAGAATGCTGACTGTGCAAATATCATATCATTCCTTGACAAGTTATTCATAAGTGAAGGGCTTCCCAAGTGTATTATAACTGATAATGGGACACAATTTATGTCATCTTCTTTCAAAGCTTTTCTTCATCGCAATTGTATCAAACACAATACTACGTTGCTCTATCATCCAGAAGGAAATGGTCTAGTTGTGCGCTTTAACAGCGTGCTCAAGGGTTGTATCCAATTGTCAAAGAACAGTAATGTAATTTGAACTGGGAACTAGAGATTTACAAATTAATTTAGGCTTACAGAATTACTCCCAGTTTAATCACAGGCAATAGTCCTTTTGTTATGATGAGGGGTAGACAAACCTTGAGCAAAGATCTGAGTTTGATGCCAGTTTCCAAACAAGTTGAATAGTCACCTGATTCTGTAAGGAAAAAAATTGCTTTAACGCAAGAATGTTACAAAGAATGGTATGATAGAAAACATCGTGTTAAATGTTTGCCCTACAAATGTGGCGAGATGGTCAAAGTTTGCTCGGAAAAAAACAATAGGAAGGGTGAGAGCAGATTCACATGTCCTTTACGCATTTGTAAAATTTATCGCAATTCAGTCAAACTCAGTGACAGAAAGGTCTGGCACATGAGTAGATTAGCCAAATGTACAGCCAAAGTTATACCACCAGACAATGAACTCTTGGGTTTTCATGATAGAAATGGGGATGTGTGGTTAAACTTTGGTTATGGTGAAAATGAATTGGACACAATGCATGACGATACTGGAAATGTAAATTGTGAGAGTAATGTTGAAGTTTGAGAGACTTCATCTTCAACGGACATGTCCTCTAATCACATGTCTGTTCACCGGGGTGAGCACATGCCAACCACAAGGTCAGAAAACTCTGTAGACAATCAAGGCATCACTGGTAGGTTTGGTAGACCCATAATCAAGCCTAAAAAATATGAGGACTTTATAACGGTTGTATAGATAAGCATCTTTTTTTTCCCACTCCTATTTTTCCCATCTCTCCTCTCCACTCCTCTTTCCTCCATCAAATGTAAAGAAGGAAGATGTGTTGTAATGATGTTATGTGGCGTGAGCCTCCCACACCTTTATGATGTAATGCATTCCATTTCTTCCCATTGGTACCTCATGTCACCCATACCCAACATTCCACAGATGACAGTTACCTATTGTTTGTATGTCAGTTGCTTGTTAGCCAGCACCTCATCAGGACGTGTCTGGTGCATTATGGTAATAAACTTACCTTTACCCACTTTTGCCTACCCGTCATTTTTACACAGTCCCCGTGCATGAAGATGTGCCTGGGCATTAGACTCATGGGTGACCTGCGGCACGGTATGATGACATAGTGGGAGTCTTGGGGAGTATAGGTAGCCTGGCCCCACCCTTTTACTTAGTCTGTCCCATGCCCTAATCATGCATTCAAATGTTGATACGTCACACTTGAATCTAGGGAGTGGTCCAAGAAGGAATGGCCAGATGCAATAGGAAAGAAGGTGGTCTGTACCAGAATATGGCAAAGTGTACCTATGCACATGCAGCTCAAAGTCCGGCGCTTCAAACCTACCGAGGTGAAACGGCAATATGAGAGTCTCCCAACCAACCACGGGCTGCCAAAATACCTTATTTCTACTCACCACCTGAAATAAGTGCTTGTTGTCTCCAGACTAGACTTCAGGAATACAATCATAGCAGATGCCTCACAAGCAGAGCTGGACTGCTCAGAAGGGCACTTCATTCTGTAGCTAGACTGATCACTACCTCAAGAAGATGTGATCACATCATCACCCCTATGCCCTGCTAATGTCATTGGTTTCCTATACATGTAAGAATACATCTCAAACTATGCAGACTTATATGCTGTGCACCACAACAGTTCTCCAGATCTAACCTGTTGCTAATCTTTATTGGACAAATAAACCTCAGAAGTTGAAACACACATTGGCTTATGACACGCAGATTCACAACATCGCACGCCCGAAGGGGTCTTTCTCTGGGGCTGTGTCCACTGTGTCGACCTCCTTACTTCTCAGCATCACAACTGAGCCCACCCATGCTTTCAAGAAGCACTGACAACGCATTTCTCTTCTATTTTCCTGGCCTAATCACCTGCCCCCCCCCCCAAAAAAAACATCCGAATAATTTATAGATGTTTTCAAATTGTGATGTCTCTCTTGGTTACTCTTTCCCTGCGAAGTTCCACCAATAGTCCTTTCTGTTGTGCACATTGTTTCACTGTAACCCTGCTAAACTCTTACATATAAAGCACTGTAGTACCAATCAGTACAGCACAGCTATGTAAGCCTGGGAAATAGATAACTAATATATTCTATAGGTTTTGGTAATGTTTACACGTTTGGACTTTGCCCTTATTTTGAAGCAATACAAGCCTCTGAGAGCCTAATGCACATTTAGAATATGTGCTGGGCATTGAGAAAGTCTCAGAATTGTCATGCCAGATCACCGGGGCCTGATGAACTCAACCTCATTCTGGCTCAGTTAGCCAATCCTCGGGTTAAGTTTTGCAGCTGGCTCTGGAAATGCCGAAACCAGATATTACTGCAAATTATTCTTTCTTTTTGTAAAAGACGAAGGAGCTTTACTATCATTAAGGAAACTTGGCAAGTAAATTTAGCAAGTCTTATAGCATTAACGCTATCATCTGACTATGTATCATAAATTAGTTTGTAACTGAAATGCAATCTAGACTTGGTGAATGACCAAGGTTTTCATACATGGAGATAATCTCCAATTAGGAGGTCAGTACAGACCCTGCTTGCAAGTATTTCAGTTATTGCAAGTCATTATCAGACAGTCTTAGTTGAGTGTGGTTGCAGGTGGAGCCGTGGGCCACATACGGGAACAGCGCTGCCAGGCAGTCATAGCAGCGCTATTGGAGGCCATAGATGCAAGATTGAACCTGAATTGATATTACACTTCAAAACAACTGTAACCAGACTGAAAGAAGCATCAGATCTCCAGAAAATATAATGTATTCTACTCCTTGGTCACAATGAGCACAACATGCTTTATCTTCTCTTTGTTTCTCACTTCTCTTGCCAGTCCTTTAGTCATCCTCGAAAAGTTATCCTGGGTGGCTATTCTAGTGGGAAACAATTCCCTGTTGGAATGTTGTCCTAGTGGGCTAATCTTAAACTATACGAAAACAACCATCCACATGGGGTTGGATCATATGAAAGACACATCTATAGCAGGTCAGAGCGGTGAGGCGGGATGGGGGAGATTCGGCAGGCGACAATGAGGGTAAATTAAATAAATAATAAATTTTCCCTCGTCGTTGTCCGTCGAGTCCCCCCTCACCCCGCCCCACTGCTCTTACCTGCATGGGCCGCTTCTGATCTCTAGTTCGTATTTAAAAGATTTTTGATACAACAACTTAGTTTTGGGGGGTCCCCTTTTAGAAACATCTGATGCAGATGCAGCGCGCGCAACGAAATTCGTTTTATTTATTTATATGTTTACTTACCTCTAATCGGCCGTATTCCGTACTTTACTACCCCCCCACCCTGCCCCTCCCCCACATCACGGCCCGGTAGCACTCCCACCACGGGCAGCTACTGGACATACACCATGAAGGGAGAGTGCCAAATTAATTGTGCTTCTGCAGTACAACCTCCATAAGCAGGTACAATGATTTAAAAAAAAAAGATTTTAAGCATTCTTCTGTCACCTCTCTCCTTTTCCAATGAAGGATTAGAAACATTTCCGATTTTTCTCACTACTTCTATAAAAATATGCCCTCGCAATACAAGAAAAGAAACTACTCCACCCATAAATTTCCAATTGCTCTAAGGCAGGCTAAACCAAGTACGACACATGAATCTTTGACTTTCTTGTTTCCTCTGTGTACCTTAGCCACATGCTTATTGAACAACAACGTCTACATGAGCCCCCTCGCAGCCATCGCACGCCAACACAACCTCAACATCATCTCCTACGCCGACGACACCCAGCTGATCCTCTCCCTCACCAACGACCCCACCACCGCCAGAGCCAACCTACACGACGGGATGAGAGACGTCGCCGACTGGATGAGGAACAGCCGCCTTAAACTGAACTCAGACAAGACGGAAGTCCTCATCCTGGGCTCATCACCCTCCGCCTGGGACGACTCCTGGTGGCCCCCGGCCCTGGGCACCGCGCCCAAGCCAACGGACCACGCACGCAACCTGGGCTTCATCCTGGACTCCTCCCTGTCGATGACCAGACAAGTCAACGCCGTCTCATCTTCATGCTTCAACACCTGCGCATGCTCCGCAAGATCTTCAGATGGATCCCCACTGAAACCAGGAAGACCGTCACCCAGGCACTCGTCACCAGCCGACTGGACTATGGGAACACCCTCTACGCCGGAACCACAGCCAAACTTCAAAAAGACTCCAGCGCATCCAGAACGCCTCCGCACGACTCATCCTGGACATCCCCCGACACAGCCACATCACCGGACACCTGAAAGACCTGCACTGGCTCCCCGTCAGCAAGAGAATCACGTTCAGACTCCTCACCCACGCACACAAGGCCCTCCACGACCTGGGCCCAAAGTACCTCAACGACCGCATGACCTTCTACACGCCCACACGCCAGCTACGATCAACCAGCCACGCCCTCGCCACCGTACCACGCATCCGCAGAACCACCGCCGGAGGAAGATCCTTCTCCTACCTGGCAGCCAAGACCTGGAACTCCTCCCCACTCACCTTCGGCGAACCCAGGACCATCTCTCCTTCAGGAAGCAGCTCAAGACCTGGCTGTTCGAGCAGTAACTTACCCCTCCCCCAGCGCCTTGAGACCCTCCCGGGTGAGTAGCGCGCTCTATAAATGCCGTGATTGATTGATTGAACAACCAGAAAGCCTTATCTCTAGTTCTGTATTTAGTTCACGAGGACTAAGAACTGAAAATAAGGACAGCAGGTATATCAATTGTCTGATTTTATTAAGGAGGTTTGGATCCAATGGCCAAATGATGAAATCCTCATCTCAGCAGCAAAACAATCATATCCAGCACAGGTATTTGTAACCAGCATGGCTTTATTTTAAAAAGTATCACACCAGTCCAATTAATCTCTTTCAGCAAATAATCCATAATGTCCATAATGCATGTTGGAAATATGAAAAAAAGGCAGAAGCTAACGA
Source organism: Calotriton arnoldi (assembly GCA_963921515.1). Taxonomy (NCBI): domain Eukaryota; kingdom Metazoa; phylum Chordata; class Amphibia; order Caudata; family Salamandridae; genus Calotriton; species Calotriton arnoldi. The sequence goes on from CAWUFW010019933.1 coordinate 49,452, forward strand.
GGACTAACTTTAACTAAGCAGGTGCGAGGCTTTGCACTACACTATTGCACTACACTTGGGTGCACAGGTATCCTTCACTAGACTTATAGCCCACTGCTGAGGGCTGTACCGGTTGTTAAAGGCCCTGAACCCGAGTTATAGGCCCAAGCCGGAAGTAAGGGCCTATAACATGGGAGAGGGCCATTAACAACTTGTATAGACCGAGACAGAAGGTCTATAAAGCTATTTAAAGATTCCACCTGTAGTGTCTTGCGAGTTAGCAATGACTGAACCCTTTTGGCTCCTGATGGACTCCGTAGAGCTGTGACGTAAGTGTTAGAGCGGAATACACTGAAGGCTGATTTAGAATGTTGAGTTCGCTGTTACACGCAGACAAATAAAGATGTGTAGTACTGAGCTCCATGTCTGATGTAGTCATTGACGGGTACCCAGGCTGGGGAGGATGCTACAATTGGTGACGAGATAAGGGATAAGTAACCCAAAGATCGACAGTGCTCTCCAAGAGAGTTTGCCGTGGTACAAGCAAACTGCTCGCTCGTGCCACGTGTGCTGTCGTTGAAGTATGGAATTGATGCTTAATGCATGTTGAGTCTGAGTGCAGCTCCAGCCGCTGTGAAGCAGTGGAAAGCAACAAAAGCACTGCAGAGAATCTGCACGTTGTTGGCCAAGAACATGCTGGTATGGCCATACATAAAGGTATCGCACTGCCCCGCAAGATAACATCCTACGTTATACGGAGCGTTACTGTCAAAGGTGGATACAACCAGGTTTTCAAAGAGAAGAAATTGATTATCAAAAATTTCTAAATAACGCTACTAACAGAAGTGCTGCAAGGCGGAGATCAACTAGGTGTTAGAAAGTGCAAATTTACATTTAGAAAAGAAGAAATAATTGACTTACCAAACCCAACAGAGAGATTCATCATACCGCTACACTCGTTGAAGTGGCTAAAGGAGACGTGCCCAAGGATGTTCTTACCGAGCAGTCCATACCCGAAGTGGCTAATCACCAAAACTGCTGAATGTGGCTCAGAACAACTTCACAGGTCTTCGAAGAATAAAGAGCCGAGATTGACTCTCGGAGTACTGAAATTTTTCAGATGTCAGCGAAGAAAGTCATGTTTCCATTTATCATTAAAGATGATCCAGAGGTCAGCACATCACAAGGCCTCACAGATGAGTTGTATGAATCAAGTCACAGTGATCCACCAGAGGTGTTTCACACTGGTCTCCAACGCTGCTGCATTCCTGAAACCACCACCACCGCTCTATACTGCCAAAAAGCTAAATATTGGTGATAGATGGATTGTTTGGATAGAGACATTTGAAGATTTCATTGATGCACTTGAAGAGACAGATAAAAAGATGACCAAATACCTCAAAACTCTTGCTGGTGATGGTGTATAAAAAGTCATAAGGAAGATGCAGTGAATTGACGAAGAAATCCCATACCGCCAGAGACAATCGACTTTGTCCAGTGTCGATTTGTTTTAACTGATGTCGCCACTTAGCCTAGTGGGTGTGCGTCAAACGTTGCTTCCGGAACGTTCCGATGGTCATTTTGTCTTCACGTCATGACGCACTCGATTTTTACTTTGTTTTGCAAACCATCACAAAATGGTTCTCCTTCCCACAGCCTTTACATATCTGTCCAAAGGTGGGATATTTACCTTCGTGTGGAAATGAAAATCCACATCTAAAACACAACTTCTTTTTACGTGTAGACATCACCTTGTGTCCTTTAGTCTTTTGCTTTGGCTTACTTTTCACACTCATGACTAATTCATTCTTGGCACCTCCGGTCTCCATGTCAGCAACTTGTCTATCAGCATGATCTTCAGCTCTGGCAGCCATTAACACACACTCCAGACTATGAGTTTCTCTCAGCATTCGTTGTCTGAATGAATCTTACAAGCATCCTTCAATAACTCTAAGACGAATAGCCTCTTCGTCATTAAATTCATTGAACTTAGTGTTTGATGAGTGTGCTGAGTCTCTCCACAAATTCATTGATGGTTTCACCAACTTTCCGTCATTCTTGACTGAAAATGTATCTTTCGTAATCAACACTGGGCATTAGATTGTCAAATAAATTATCGTCAAACAGTTATTCTATATCAGTATAAGAAAGTGAAGAAGATGGTTGTGCCATGTCGATGTTTACCTCAGAAAAGCTTGCGCATGTTAGATTGGCCACATGTGAAGAAAAATGTCAGTCAAAGAAAAGTCGAAATGGCAAAGCACCAAAGTCATTCAAACATTCTCCGAAGATTACACTGGAAGTAAATGGTTGTTCAATATCTTTCATCATCGACAGCAGTGCTTTGATAAACATTATGCCTGAGGAGAAATATAATGAATTGTCTCCATTACCACAACTTACGCCATCGAAAACCAAAGTGTATACATAGGCTGCATCAACGCCCTTAAAAAGTCAAGGTTCATTTGAAGTGACAATGAAGCACAAGAAAACGAAAGTGCGCGCACCCATCCATGTGCTTCAAGATACAGCATCAAGTGCCTGTCTACTCAGTTTCAGCACAGCTGCTAATAAGGCACTGGTTTCCATAAACTACAACATGAATACTCACCACGAATGGTAAGTCAATTCCCTACAATTGTTTCATGGTTTAGGAAAGCTTAAGACTATGAAAATAAAGCTGCATAATAATGAGGACGTTCATCCTGTTGCCTAAAGACCTAGACAAATTCCTTTTCATTTACAAAGCAAATTGAGCCTTCTACTTGTCCCACACCATGGGTTTCTCCCATAGTGGTAGTGCCCAAAAAGGACCATGAAGGAGCTGTAAGCATATGCGTTGACATGCGTCAGGCAAACAAGGCAATTGAACGAGAATGACATCCAGGTCCACACATTGCTAACATGATAAAGCAATTAAACAGTGCAAAGGTCTTCTCTCGCCTTGATTTGAATAAAGGTTATCAGTTGGAACTCGAAGATATTGCAGGTATATTACAACCTTTTCTACACATGCTGGTCTGTTTCGATACAAAAGACCAAGTTTTGGTGTGTTAGCAGCTGCAGAATGTTTTCAAGACGTCATTCGACGTATCGTACAGCCTGTCATGAATGGTTCAATTATAGAAATTACATATTGTTTTTCGAAGCTACACAAAAATAGCACGATAAAACTCTCACACAAGTATGTGCTAACGCAGGTTTGACTTCAAATGCAGATAAATGTAAGTTCTACAAGACAAAGTTAAAATTCTTTGGCCATACCTTTTCTGATTGGGGTATGACACCCAATCCTGCTAAAGTACAAGCGCTGTCAAATGCTGATCCCCCACAAGATGTTTCTATGGTGTGTTCATTTCTTGGCATGGTCAGCTACTGTTCCAGATACATACAAGACTTTGCCACTGTAAGTGCTCCATTGAGAGAGTTGATGAAAAAGAATGTTTAATTTCATTGCTCACATGAATGTGAGAAAAGTTTTAAGAAAATCAAACAAGCCATTGAAAATGCTACTGAAATGCATATATAAAAGCTTCATACAGAGGATGCTGCTGATGTTAGCCCAGTCAGGTTAGGTGCTATCCTTGCACAGCGGACACCCGAATGCTTGAAGGCATATTGTGGCATATGCAAGTAGGAGTTTGTCCCAAACAGGACGTGCTTATTCACAACCTGAAAAAGAAAGAAGGTTTAGCTGTGGTATGGGTTTCTGAACATTTCCATGTATTTCTGTACAGAAAGCCTTTTACACTGGTAACTGATCATCAAACTTTACTAACTATATTTGGCAATCCAAAGGCCAAGATGCCTCCTTGCATTGAACGATGGGGACTACGATTTCAAGAGTACAATTATAACATTGTGCATCATCCAGAGAAGGATCAGAATCCTGCTGACTATTTTTCCAGAGTACCTATACAAGGTCATGGTATTCCATCCAAGACGTCTGAAGGCTATATCAATTTCCTTGTAAAGTCAAACACACCAGCTGCCATCATGTTAGCCCAGACTATCACTGCTATGAGCCATGATAGTGACATGCTAAAGTTGAAAGATATAATTACACATCATTCATGGAACCAACACCCTCGACCTCTCACCAGTGATGGTGAATATCAAAAATACAAATATGTCAAAGATGAACTGTCCATAACTCAGGAAATAGTTATACTGAGACGGTCAAGAATCCTGATTCCGGAGAGTCTGCAGCTGAAAATGATTGAAGTGGCCCACGAAGGACATCTAGGAATCATTGCCACAAAACGAGCTCTGGTTTCCATATTTCGATGAGCGGGATGAAAAGGAATTAAAGGCCAGTCATCTATGCAACGCCTTTCTACAAAAGTTTCTCAACACACCCTAATCATGTCAGAACTCCCGAATGATGCCTGGGAGAGAGTAGCTATTGACTTTTTTGGTCCACTTGACAATGGACATCACCTGATGGTGATTGTGGATGAATACTCACTATTTCCATTAATTGAGTTGATCTCTCATCTATACTCAAGACCAAGTCATTGAGAGACTAGTTGGCAACATGGGGTGTTCCAGCCATATTGAAATCTGACAGTGGCCCACTTTTTCACAGTTGAGAGTTCAAACATTTCTTAGAGCATTTGAATATAAAGCATCAGAAGAGCACACCTCTGTGGCCACAGGCCAATGGACTTGTTGAGTGCTTTATGAGTATGTCAAAGAAAGCAGTGCAGCGTGCTACTCTTGAGAAGTTCGATTTAAAAACTGTGTTAAATTGAGAGCTTATCGTTCCACACCTCAGTCAACCTTAGGTGAAAGTCCTGCGACACTGTTGTTCAGGAGAGCAATGACAACCAAGATACCTCAGTGGACCAATCAGAGAGAGAAAGACGAGATCACAACTCGTGAGAAAGACTTGGTTCAAAAAACAAAAGATCAAAGCGTATGCTGACAAAAGACGCCATGTGAAGAACATCGCTTTAAGAAAGGAGATCGAGTGCTCGCATGCCAGATGCGGAAAAGAAAATCTGATGCTCCATTTGATGCAGAACCTTTTTAAGTGGTGTCTACCAAGGGACACATGGTGACTTCCCAGCGCCCTGGGAAGTCTATTACCGGAGACTCCTCTCACTTTCGATGTTTAACTGCTCGTTCATCCGATCTATACGGTGAAAGAGAGACTGGTTCTGAAGCACCAGTGACTGATATTGCCCCTTCAACGCAGATCCTGAAAATTGATGGTGACAGTTCCCAGTTTCCAACCACAAGATCAGGTCGAACAATTAAAGCACCAAAAAGATTGAAAGTGAAGAGATTTAAGTGTGTATGTATATTTTGTAAAAATTGCAATTTTTAATTTAACAGAGGAGGAGATGTAGTGTCTTGCGAGTTGGCAATGACGGAACCTTTTTGGCTCCTGATGGACTTCATAGATCTGTGACATGTTAGAGCGGAATGCACTGAAGGCTGATATAGAATGCTGAGTTTGTAGATACACACAGACAAATAAAGACGTGTAAATACTAAGCTCCGTGTTTCGCATAGTCATTGACGGGTACCCAGGCTGGAGAGGACGCTACACCACTCACTGATGGTAGAATGTTCTAAATTGAAAAGGGGGAAGCAGAAAGACAAACATTGGAATGTTAGAGCAGAAGGCTTATACCAGCCATTATTAGTCCTGAGCCACTTCATTGTCTTCAATGGAGATCCAAACATTCTAATGTAACTTAGTTTTGATTGCTAGAAATGATGATCAAGCTGTTTTACCATTTTTCTCTCAAATAGAGGGCCATCCTTTTCAGTCTCTCTCCTGGCTGCATCCATTTAAAGAGCACATAATGTCATCAACACTCAGAGTTGGGATTGTGTGACAAAGATGAGAAAATTTTTCTTTTGGGTAGGTAGTAATATTTGAGGTGAAGTCACCCACTCCTCTCTGGTCTTTTAGCCACCCTAACTATTTCAAGCTATGGAAACACCACAAATTAATATTTTGCTTCCAATTCCTCATGATTTTTATATGGACTGACAGCGAGTGACATGTTTTACTTTACATATGTTTATTTTTAATGTTATTCCCATATCATCACCTTAATGTCACAGTTCTGGGGACACTTTTGAGCAGTCTTAGCATACAGTATTTCTGCGCAATGTATGATGAACGTTGAAGAGGCAATGTATTTGCACAAGGGTATGAGGAATTGGGCATATTTTACTTGAATACGCAATCAATTTGTACTGTGTGATATCCATATGATCAATCTGTATAAAGGTTGACATAAAATAAGGATCAGTTGCCATTTTAAGTAGGCCTGGACGGTGAACTTCGCTCCGCTCGCGGAGATTGCGGAGTTTTCTGCACTCCGCGTTACGCGGCGAACGCGGAATTCTGAAAAACTCTGCTTCGCGGTGCAGAGTATTTTTCCTCGCTCGCGTTCGTCAACGTCAAGTTTGTGACCGCGAGCAATGAAAATCAACCTCTCGATGAGATTTTCCCTCGTTTGCGATCGTCAACATCAAGTTCGCAAGCGTGGAAAATCAACAGCCCGGCGAGATTTCTAAACGCGGGGTATGGGGTCAGGTTTCTCATTGCGAGTGGTCACATATGCTCGCGACCGCTCGCGTTGAGAAACTGCCCGTTCACGTTGAGAAAGCTGTCGCTCGAGTAAAAATCTACTAGAGCGGCAGAAAAGGAAAGCTTGCGCTGTGCATGGTGCCGTTCGCAATGTTTGCACAGTGCGGACAACCATCCGGCACTGTGCAATCACCGCGAACGGCATTTTTCTATCATACTCCGCCGCTCACGGAGCTCTGCGTAGTGCGACGGAGTTATTTATGCACTTCGCGGTGTTCCGCGTAGTGCAACTCCGCGAACTCCGCCCAGGGTTAATTTTAAGTGCTTTCTACTTTTTCCTCTCCCTTTATCGTATGTTTAAACATATTAATTCATTTAATATTGATACATTTATCTTCTCATACACTGGTGAATAATAAATGAGTCTGAAGCCAACATTTTGTAACAAGCATTGACAAAGCCAATAGGTCTAGCATATGTGAGAGATATTGGCTTTGCCTATGTTTTGCAGCCATGTTGTACAGCAGTGTGGCTGCTATTCATCATGGCTAATAGTTAGTAGCGTAGTGTAGAGGAGAGTGGAGCAGAGTGGATTGGAGTGGCATAGTGTACAGTGGAGTGGTATACAGTGGCATAGACTGAAGTGGCATAGAGTGGAGTGGTGTAGAGTGGTGTAGAGTGGCATAGATTAGAGTGACGCAGAACAGAATAGAGTGGCAGAGTGGAGTGGCATGGAGTAGAGTTGAATGGTGTGGAGTGGAGTAGTATAGAATGGCATAGAGTGGAGAGCGAGGGGTAGAGTGGCAAAGAGTAGATCGGTATAGAGTGGCGTATAGTAGGTTGGTATAGAGTGGAGTGACGTAGAGTACAGTGGCATACAATCGGGTGTAGAACAGTGTTGTGGAGTAGACTGAAGTGGCATAAAGTAAAGTGGTGTAGAGTGGAGTGGTATAGTGTGGCATTGTATGGAGTGGAGTGGCCTAGAGAGGCACAGAGTAAAGTGCCATAGAGTGGAGTAGAGTAGCGTGGCGTAGAGTGGAGTGGCGTAGAGTGGAATAGCCCAAAGCGGAGTGGTATGGAGTAGATTAGAGTGGAGTGGCGTAGAGCAGAGTAGAGTAGAGTAGAGTGGAGCAGAGTAGAGTAGAGTGGAGTGGAGCACAATAGTGGAGTGGAATGGCATAGAGTGGTGTGGAGTGGAGTAGAGTAGATTGGTATAGATAACCCTGGGCGGAGTTCGTGGAGTTACACTCACGCTGCACTACGCGAAGTGCAAAAACTCTGCTGCACTACGCGGACCTACGCGAACGGCGGAGTATAATAGGAAAATGCCGCTCGCTGCCATTGCACAGTGCCGGATGCTTGTCCGCACTGTGCAATCATTGCGAACGGCACCTTGCACAGTGCAAGCGGTCCCTGCTTTCCTTTTCTGCCGCTCGAGTAGATTTTTACTCGAGCGGCAGCTTTCTGAACACGAACGGGCAGTTTCTCAACGCGAGCTGTCGTGAGCATACGCGACCACTCGCAATTAGAAACCTGACCCCCCCGCGTTGAGAAATCTCGCCGGGATGTTGATTTTCCACGCTCGCGCTCGCCAACTTGATGTTGACGATCGCGAACGAGGAAAAATCTCGCTGGGAGGTTGATTTTCCTCGCTTGCGGTCGCCAACTTGACGTTGACGAACGCAAGCGAGGAAAAAAACTCCGCTACGCAACGCGAAGCGGAGTTTTTTGGAACTCTGCGATCTCCGCGTAACGCGGAGTGCAGGAAACTCTGCAAACTCCGCGAGCGGAGCGGAGTTCACCGCCCAGGGTTAGGTATAGAGTGGAGTGGAGTAGAATGGCATAGAGCTAAGTGGCATACAGTCAGGTGGGGTAGAGTGGTGTGGAGTAGAGTTAAGTGACAGAGTGGAGTGGTGTAGAGTGACGCAGCTGGAGTGGTATAGAGTGGCATTGTGTGGAGTGGTGTAGAGCAGAGTGGTAAAGAGTGGAGGCTCAAAAGTAAAGTGGAGTGGTGTAGAGTAGAGTGGAGTAGGATAGAGTGAAGTGGCATGGTGTGGTGTAGAGTGGAGTGGCGTAGAGTAGAGTGGCATGGCGTAGGCTGGTTTAGCGTAAAGTGGAGTGGCATTGAGTAGAGTGGAGTAAAGTAGCGTGGAGTGGCGTAGAGTGGAGTGGCATAGAGTTGAGTGGTGTGGAGCATAGTAAAGTGGAGTAGGGTGAAGTTGCGTAGAGTGGCTTTAAGTGGAGTAGTGTGGAGCATAGTAAAGTGGAGTAGGGTGGAGTTGCGTAGAGTGGCTTTAAGTGGAGTGGTGTAGAGTAGAGTGGCATAGAGTGGCACAGAGTAGAGTGGAGTTGAATAGAGTAGAGTGGCGTAGAGTGGATTGGAGTACCGTAGAGTGGAGCAGAGTAGTGGAGTAGAGTGGCAAGGAGTGGCAGAGTGGTGTGGAGTGGAGCAGAGAAGATTGGTATAGAGTGGTGTAGAGTGGCATAGATTAGAGTGACGCAGAACAGAATAGAGTGGCAGAGTGGAGTGGCATGGAGTAGAGTTGAATGGTGTGGAGTGGAGTAGTATAGAATGGCATAGAGTGGAGAGCGAGGGGTAGAGTGGCAAAGAGTAGATCGGTATAGAGTGGCGTATAGTAGGTTGGTATAGAGTGGAGTGACGTAGAGTACAGTGGCATACAATCGGGTGTAGAACAGTGTTGTGGAGTAGACTGAAGTGGCATAAAGTAAAGTGGTGTAGAGTGGAGTGGTATAGTGTGGCATTGTATGGAGTGGAGTGGCCTAGAGAGGCACAGAGTAAAGTGCCATAGAGTGGAGTAGAGTAGCGTGGCGTAGAGTGGAGTGGCGTAGAGTGGAATAGCCCAAAGCGGAGTGGTATGGAGTAGATTAGAGTGGAGTGGCGTAGAGCAGAGTAGAGTAGAGTAGAGTGGAGCAGAGTAGAGTAGAGTGGAGTGGAGCACAATAGTGGAGTGGAATGGCATAGAGTGGTGTGGAGTGGAGTAGAGTAGATTGGTATAGATAACCCTGGGCGGAGTTCGTGGAGTTACACTACGCTGCACTACGCGAAGTGCAAAAAAAACTCTGCTGCACTACGCGGACCTACGCGAACGGCGGAGTATAATAGGAAAATGCCGCTCGCTGCCATTGCACAGTGCCGGATGCTTGTCCGCACTGTGCAATCATTGCGAACGGCACCTTGCACAGTGCAAGCGGTCCCTGCTTTCCTTTTCTGCCGCTCGAGTAGATTTTTACTCGAGCGGCAGCTTTCTGAACACGAACGGGCAGTTTCTCAACGCGAGCTGTCGTGAGCATACGCGACCACTCGCAATTAGAAACCTGACCCCCCCGCGTTGAGAAATCTCGCCGGGATGTTGATTTTCCACGCTCGCGCTCGCCAACTTGATGTTGACGATCGCGAACGAGGAAAAATCTCGCTGGGAGGTTGATTTTCCTCGCTTGCGGTCGCCAACTTGACGTTGACGAACGCAAGCGAGGAAAAAAACTCCGCTACGCAACGCGAAGCGGAGTTTTTTGGAACTCTGCGATCTCCGCGTAACGCGGAGTGCAGGAAACTCTGCAAACTCCGCGAGCGGAGCGGAGTTCACCGCCCAGGGTTAGGTATAGAGTGGAGTGGAGTAGAATGGCATAGAGCTAAGTGGCATACAGTCAGGTGGGGTAGAGTGGTGTGGAGTAGAGTTAAGTGACAGAGTGGAGTGGTGTAGAGTGACGCAGCTGGAGTGGTATAGAGTGGCATTGTGTGGAGTGGTGTAGAGCAGAGTGGTAAAGAGTGGAGGCTCAAAAGTAAAGTGGAGTGGTGTAGAGTAGAGTGGAGTAGGATAGAGTGAAGTGGCATGGTGTGGTGTAGAGTGGAGTGGCGTAGAGTAGAGTGGCATGGCGTAGGCTGGTTTAGCGTAAAGTGGAGTGGCATTGAGTAGAGTGGAGTAAAGTAGCGTGGAGTGGCGTAGAGTGGAGTGGCATAGAGTTGAGTGGTGTGGAGCATAGTAAAGTGGAGTAGGGTGAAGTTGCGTAGAGTGGCTTTAAGTGGAGTAGTGTGGAGCATAGTAAAGTGGAGTAGGGTGGAGTTGCGTAGAGTGGCTTTAAGTGGAGTGGTGTAGAGTAGAGTGGCATAGAGTGGCACAGAGTAGAGTGGAGTTGAATAGAGTAGAGTGGCGTAGAGTGGATTGGAGTACCGTAGAGTGGAGCAGAGTAGTGGAGTAGAGTGGCAAGGAGTGGCAGAGTGGTGTGGAGTGGAGCAGAGAAGATTGGTATAGAGTGGAGTTGAGTGGCGTAGAGTAGAATGGCATAGAGCAGAGTGGAGTGGTGTAGAGAGGAGTGGCAGAGTGAAGTGGAGTAAAGTAGAAGTAGAGAGGAGTAGGGAGGAGAGGCGTAAAGTGGCTTCAAGTGGAGGGGTGTAGAGTAGAGTGGTGTAGAGTAGCATAGAGTGGCGTGTAGTGGAGGAGCGAAGAGTAGAGTGGAGTGGCATAGAGTAGCATAGAATGGCATTGTGTGGAGTGGCTTAGAGTGGAGTAGTGGTGTAGAGTTGAATGGAGTGGTGTGGCATAGAGTTGAGTGGCACAGAGCAGAGTGGCATAGAGTAGAGTGGCATAGAGTGAGGTAACATGGAGTAGAGTGGTGTGGTATAGAGTGGTGTAGAGTAGAGTGGAGTGGCTAGAGGGGAGTGGCATAGAGCAGAGCAGTGTACAGTAGAGTGCTGTAGAGTAGCATTGTGTGGCCTGGAGTAGAGAGGAGTGGCGTAGAGTGGAGTGGCAAAGATTAGAGTGGAATAGAGTGGCATGGAGTGGAGTGGCAAAGTAGTACAGTTGTGGGTGTGAGAAACGAAAGCGTCAATAGAGATGGGAGATAGGATGAAAGCAACATAAATAAGAAGCTGTATGCCTGTGTTAAAAGTAGGAAAGTTCATTGCACATCCTGGAATAATACTGAAATGCTTATAAAGAAAACACTGTGTTCCACATGAGGAAAAACAAAGACGAGGAATAACACATGTACTTGGTCCATAATCCAGGTAGGAGCTAACACAAGAAAGGAGGGGAAGCTTAGGGGAACTAAGCAATTAAATGACTGCAAATAAGAGTGACAATGAAAACCACTAATGGTAGTTGTAAGGCCACTGAATTGCAAACAATACGCCTCTCAGCACAGCTCATGCGATATGTAGGCGAGGCCCAAAAACAGACCACAGAGGTGCGTTTCCTTTTTTTCTCTGGTGGATGTGGAGGGAAGGTATGCAGCACGTTTGAAGAAATGAAGTGGTGTGCAAAGATTGAGGCACTGGGGCCCACATACAATCAGTAGTTGCTAGAGGAAAACATGTTATATGAAGATTGAGGCATGTGGGCCAAACAAGATTGTTACTTTCTTTAGAAAATGATGGAGCAATGCAGGGTACAGGCACACAAGCACATCAGGATTCTATGTCAGGTACGAAGACCTCAGATTATGAAGTATACACTTCCCTTTTTATTCTCAGCAGCCAACATATAGTATGAATAGAACAAAAAATATCAAATAAACAACAAAAGAGTGCAGCCAACAAAAGAAGAGCCAGCAAGAGAAGTCACTCTTGTTTTTTAAAAGAACCCTCACTCACCAACCTGGTTGGTGACATGCTTCATCATTGGGTTCCCACCAGAGCGGCAGAGTGAACCCTAGCTCAGCCGGCACCTAGGGAAACCTAGCAAACCTAACATTTTTTTAAACTAGACACCCAGAGGAATTCAGGATGGGGTGACTTGAGTGGCTGTCACCAGGTTCTGTTACCCAGAATCCCTTGCAAACCTCAAACTTTGTAAAAAAAAAAAACACATTTTCCTCATATTTCTGTGATGGAAAGTTCTGGAATCTGCGTGGATCCACAAAATTCCACCCACCCCGCATTCCCCAAAGTCTTTCGATAAAAATGGAACCTCACTTGTGTGGGTAGGCCTAGTGCCCGCGACAGGAAACGGCCCAAAACGCAACGTGGACACACCACATTTTTACATTGAAAACTGACCCTTTTTTTGCAAAGTGCCTAGCTGTGGATTTTGAACCCTAGCTCTGCCGGCACCTAGGGAAACCTAGCAAACCTATACATTTTTTAAACCTAGACACCCAGAAGAATCCAGGAGGGGGTGCCTTGTGTGGCTCTCACCAGGTTCTGTTACCCAGAATCCCTTGCAAACCTCAAACCTTTTACAAAAAACACATTTTCCAAACATTTTTGTGATGGGAATTTCTGGAATCTGCGTGGATCCACAAATGTACACCCACCCAGCATTCTCTAAAGTCTTCCGATAAAAATGGTACCCCACTTGTGTGGGATGCCTAGTGCTCGTGACAGGAAATGGCCCAAAATGCAACGTGGCCACACCACATTTTTACAGTGAAAATTGACCCTTTTTTTTGCAAAGTGCCTAGCTGTGGATTTTGAACCCTAGCTCTGCCGGCAGCTAGGGAAACCTAGAAAACCTATACATTTTTAAAAGCCAGACACCCAGAGGAATCCAGGAGGGGGTTACTTGTGTGGCTCTCTCCATGTTCTGTTACCCAGAATCCCTTGCAAACCTCAAACTTTGTAAAACAAAACCCACATTTTCCTTACATTTCTGTGATGGAAAGTTCTGGAATCTGTGTGGATCCACAAAATTCCACCCACCCGCATTCCCCAAAGTCTTATGATAAAATGGTACCTCACTTGTGTGGGTAGGCCTTGTGCCCGTGACAGGAAACGGCCCAAAACGCAACGTGGACACCACATTTTTACAGTGAATACTGACCCTTTTTTTGCAAAGTGCCTAGCTGTGGATTTTGAACCCTAGCTCTGCCGGCACCTAGGGAAACCTAGCAAACCTATACATTTTTGAAAACGAGACACCCAGGGGATCCAGGAGGGGGTGACTTGTCTGGCTCTCACCAGGGTCTGTTACCCAGAATCACTTGCAAACCTCAAACTTTGTAAAAAAAAAACACATTTCCCCATCATTTCTGTGATGAAAAGTTCTGGAATCTGCGTGGATCCACAAAATTCCACCCACCCGCATTCCCCAAAGTCTTCCAAGAAAAATGGTACCTCACTTGTGTGGGTAGGCCTATTGCCCGCAACAGGAAACAGCCCAAAACGCAATGTGGACACACCACATTTTCACAGTGAAAACAGACCCTTTTTTTGCAAAGTGCCTAGCTGTAGATTTTGAACCCCAGCTCTGCCGGCACCTAAGGAAACCTAGCAAACCTATACATTTTTGAAAACTAGACACCCAGGGGAATCCAGGATGGGGGGACTTGTCTGGCTCTCACGAGGTTCTGTTACCCAGAATCCCTTGCAAACCTCAAAATTTGTCCAAAAAAACACATTTTCCTCACATTTCTGTGGTGGAAAGTTCTGGAATCTGCGTGGATCCACAAAGTTCCACCCACCTCGCATTCTCTCAAGTCTTCTGATAAAAATGGTACCCCACTTGTGTGGGTAGGCCAAGTACCCGTGACAGGCAAGGGCTCAAAACGTATTGTGGAGACATCAAAATTACCTATCGCAAAACGACCTGTTTTTGCAAGGAGGGGTCACTTGGGTTTTTGGCCCCCGGCTCGGCGGCCATCTAGGGAAACCTACCAAACCCATACATTTCTGAAAACTAGAGTCCTGGGGGAGTCCAGGGAGGTATGGCTTGCATGGATCCCCCAACATTTTCCTACCCAGAATCCCCAGCAAACCTCAAATTTAGCAGAACAAAATCACATTTCTCTCAAATTTCTGTGTGGGAAAGTTGTGGGATCACCGGGCTGACACAAATTTCCTACCACCCAGCATTTCACCAGGTCTCCCGATAGAAATGGTACCTCACTCGTGTGGGTGGGCCAAGTACCCGCAACAGGCAAGGGACCAAAACGTATTGAGGAGACATCAAAATTACCTTTCACAAAATGACCTGGTTTTGCAAGGGGGGCACCTGGGTTTTTGGCCCCGGGCTCGGCGGCCATGCAGGGAAATCTACCAAACCCACATATTTCTGAAAGCTAGACACTCGGGGGAGTCCAGGGAGGTGTGGCTTGCGTGGATCCCCCAATGTTTTTCTACCCAGAATTCCCTGCAAACCTCAAATTTAGCTGATAAAATCACATTTTCCACAGATTTTTGCATGGGTTCACCGTGCCAGCACAAATGTCCTACCACACAGCGTTCCCGCTGTCCAATGCAGAATTGGCTAAAAACTTATTTTTTTTAAAAAATGTAGCGCTTAGAATTTGCTGTGCTGTACCCTTAATCCCTATGTTCCCGGACACAGGCAGTTGGCCCACCCTCTAATATGTGTGTGGGAAAGTTGTAGGATCACCGCACGGCACAAATTTCCTACCACTCAGTCCCCTCAGTCTCCCGATAAAAATGATACCTTACTTGTGTGGGTGGGCAAAGTGCCTATGATATGGAAGGGCCAAAAACGTGTAGAGATTGAGGGGGCCCAAAGCGGGTCCAAAAGGGCAGTATGTTTATACGTTTTTAGGCAGATGCTACTTTGGGCACCCATACAAGTGAGGTATCATTTTTCTCAGGAGGCCAAGGGGATTGCTGGGTAGTAGGAAATTTGTGCCTGTGCGGTGATCCTACAGCTTACCCACACAGAAATGTGAGGAAAATGTGACTTTGTAAGTAAATTTGAGGTTTGCGGGGGATTCTGGGTAAGAAAACGCTGGGGGATCCATGCAAGCCACACCGCCAGCCAAGAGTCAGTACACGCACACCACCATCCACTCACACCACCAGCCAAGCAGCATCCAAGCACACCGCCAGCCAAGCGGCATCCACGCACACCGCCAGCCAAGCGCCATCCACATACACAGCCAGCCAAATGCTATCAATGCACACAGTCAGCCAAGCAATATCCACGCACACCGCCAGCCAAGCGCCACCCACGCACTCCACCAGCCAAGCGCCATCCCCACACACCGCCAGCAAAGCAGGGCCGGACTGGGAACAGCAACCAGCCCTGGCAGATTGCTGCTCGACCAGCCCCGGCAGTGGATGGGGGGGAGGCGTGCTAGTAAAAAGCACCGCTATCGCTTTTGTTACTGGGGCCCGATATTGCAGCATTGCTGCAAAACAGGCTCCCAGTGACAAAACCGCCCCACACAGCCAGAAAACCGGCCCCCACCCCTCCGGCCCACCGGGTAAACGTCCGGTGCCCGCTATGGCCAGTCTGGACCTGCAGCCAAGCACCATCCATGCACACAGCCAGCCAAGCCCTAGTCCAAGTACACCGCCAGCCAAGCACCACTCCACGCACGCCACCAGGCAAGCGCCAAACTAAACACACCGTCATCAAGCGCGAATCCACCCACACCATTAGCCAAGTGCAGGTCCACACACACTGTCAGCAAAATGCCAGCCAAAGGTCAGTACATGCAGACCGTGAGTCAAACTCCAGTTTACACACACACACAAACTCTCCCTGGTTTCTAGAGATTTTCTGCCCCCGATTGGGTGCAGATGAGAGTAAAAATATCACTGAAACAGCCGAAATGTGTGCCTAAAAAAAAGGGAGTGACCATTGCCTAAGGGGCTTCTCACTGGCATGCCCATAAACATATCCCTGGTGCCTAGTGGGCTTTCTGCCTCCCCGCGGGGGGGCAGATAGGGACTATTGCCCAATCTGCCTTTCGGGGGGAGGCAGATAGCCTTTTTTGGCGGTGGGGGCATTAGCATGCCCATTCTCGGCAGCAAAAAAACCCAATCCCTGGTGCCTAGTGGGCTTTCTGCCCCCCCAGGGGCAGATCAGGGGCTATTGCCCCCATCTGCCTCCGGAGGGGGCAGAAAGACAAGAATTTTGTTTGTGGGGTGTGGGCATTGGCATGCCCATTTTGGGCAACCCCCACCCCTATATACATAAAAAAAAATCCCTGGTGCCTAGTGTGCTTTCTGCCCCCCCAGGGGGCAGATCGGGGGCTATTGCCCCCATCTTCCTCCCAGGGGGGGCAGAAAGACTGGAAATTTGCTGGGGGTGGGAGGTGGGGGCATTGGCATGCCCATCTTGGGCAGCCCCCACCCCTAAATCAAATTTTAAAAAAAATCCCTGGCTTATAGTGGGCTTTCTGCCTCCCCCCCCCCCAGGGGGGCAGAAAGACTTGAATTTTTCTGGGGGGAGGGTGGGGGTGGGTGCATTGGCATGCCCATCTTGGGCATCCCCCACCCCTAAATCCAATAACAAAAAAAATCCCTGGCTTATAGTGGGCTTTCTGCCCTCCTGCGGGGGCAGATTGGGGGCTACTGCCCCATCTGCCCCCAAAGGGTGGCAGAAAGACTGGAATTTTGCTGGGGGTGGGGGCATTGGCATGCCCATCTTGGACAGCCCCCACCCCTAAATCGAATAAACAAAAAAAATACCTGGCTTCTAGTGGGCTTTCTGCCCCCCCTGCGGGGCAGATTGGGGGCTACTGCCCCCATCTGCCCCCCCGGGGGAGGGCAGAAAGACTGTAATGTGGGGGCTGCCCAATATGGGCATGCCAATGCCCCCACCCCTAAATTGAATTGAAAAAAATATCCCTGGCCTCTAGTGGGCTTTCTGCCCCAAAAGACTGATTTTGTCCAATTAATTTTGGGGGGAGCAAAGGCCCTTCCCCAAGGGGCCGCTTCCCCCTCCCTGGTGCCTATTGGGAGGATCCCTGCTTGGGGATCGCCTCTCCTGACTTTCTACGTGCTCAGGGGGCTGAGATAGCCTCCTGAGCACGTAGAAAGTGAAAATGAAACGAGCCTATCGGCTCATTTCAGTTTCGGTTTAACTGCAATTACATCAGCGCGACGTGCGTGCTGATCGTCATTTCAAGGAAACCAACTACACAGCCCTGGGAGCTGGGGAAGCTCTTCCCCAGCTCCCGAGGCTGTTGGGGGGGAAAAGAAATCCCTCTGGTGCCTGCACCAGAGGGATTTCAGATGCCATGTGCAAGGACGGCTGGGAGCCGTCCTGCGCACACGCCCACCGTGGCTCAGGACGGCTACCAGCCGTCCTGAGCACGGAAGGGGTTAAACGACCATATTTATACTCACAAGTACAAGTCTGGCAGTATTTACTCTGGCAGTTGTGGGTACCCTATACATACAAGGATGACGGAATTATATATTCAAGGGGCTTAAATTGATACTGCCTATATATACAGTATATATTTATATGTACTAAAATGACTCTGAGAAATCCCATACTAGTGCAAATGAGATTACATCAGCAAATGAAACCGATTTTGTATTTGGTCCTGATAAGTCCACATTCTATAAAATGGTTCAAGACTATTTACAGAAATCAATCAATCAATCAGGAATTTGTAAAGTGCGCTACTCTCCCGTGAGGGTCTCAAGGCGCTAGGGGGGGTGCAGCTCCGAATTAGTCGAAGAGCCCGGTCTTGAGGCTCCTCCTGAAGGTGTGCAGTGTGGGGGAGCGCCTGTTAACTGGGAGCTCATTCCAGGTCTTTGCTGCGGCGTAGGAGAAGGCTCTTCCGCCTGCTCTGGTTCTGCGGATGCGTTGGGTCTCTGCCAGGGCGAGGTCGGCGGAGGGGAGGTTCCTTCTGGGTACGTGGAAGGAGACTCCCTCATTGAGGTATTTGGGTCCGATGTTGTGGAGGGATTTGTAGGCGTGGGTGAGTAGCTTGAAGGTTACTCTCTTCTCGACGGGGAGCCAGTGGATGTCTCGTAGGTGCTGGGTCATGTGCTCGTGTCGTGGGGTTCCGAGGACGAGTCTGACTGCGGTGTTCTGGATGGTTTGGAGCTTGTGTAGCAGGGTTCTGTTGATTCCGGCGTAGAGAGCGTTGCCGTAGTCCAGTCTGCTGGTTATGAGTGCGTGGGTGACGGTCTTTCTACATTCTGGGGGATCCACTTGAAGGTCTTGTGGAGGATGCGGAGGGAGTTGAAGCAGGTGGAGGCGGCGGCGCTGATCTGGCGGGTCATGGTGAGGAAGGAGTCTAGGATGATGCCGAGGTTTCGGGTGTGGTATGATGGAGTGGGTGGGTTTCCGAGGGCAGAAGGCCACCAGGTGTTGTCCCAGGCGGTGGAGGAGGGTCCGAGGACGAGGACCTCTGTCTTCTCTGAGTTGAGCTTCAGGCAGCTGTTGTTCATCCAGGCTGCGATGTCCTTCATTCCTTCCTGGAAGCAGAGTCTGGTGTCTTCGGGATTCTTAGTGAGGGAGAGGATGAGCTGGGTGTCGTCAGCATAGGATACTATGCTGAGACCATGTTGTCTGACGATGGCGGCAAGGGGGGCCATGTAGATATTGAAGAACGTGGGGCTGAGTGAGGATCCTTGAGGTACTCCACAGTTGGTCTCTGTAGGCTCGGAGAGGAAGGGTGGGAGTCTGATCGTTTGGGTTCTGCCGGAGAGAAAGGAGCGGATCCAGTCGAGGGCGGTTCCTTGTATACCGGCGTCGTGGAGTCTGACTGCGAGAGTGCGGTGGGAGAGGGTGTCGAAGGCTGCCGAGAGGTCTAGTAGGATGAGGGCCGCAGTGTGGCCTTGGTCGAGTAGTATGCGGATGTCATCAGTGGCGGCAAGGAGGGCGGTCTCGGTGCTGTGGTTGCTGCGAAATCTTGACTGGGAGGAGTCGAGGATGGCGTTCTTTTCGATGAAGGTGGTGAGCTGGGCGTTGACGAATCTCTCAGTGACTTTGGCTGTGAAGGGAAGGAGAGAGATGGGCTGGTAGTTCTTCAGGTCCGTCGGGTCGGCCGAGGGTTTCTTGAGGAGGGGCTTGACTTCTGCCCGCTTCCAGTCGTCGGGGAAGATGCCGGCTTTGAAGGAGGCGTTGATGGTCCGGGTTAGTTCGGGTGCTATGGCGGCGGCGGCTCTGTGGTAGATGTGAGGCGGGCAGGGGTCCATGGGGTCTCCTGAGTTGGTGTTTTTCATGGTCGTGGCGGTGTCTTCGGTGGTAGCAGGTTTCCAGGTGGTGATGGTGGGCTGGTTGTTGGCGGTGGAGGGGGGGGTGGTGTCAGGGGTCTGTTCGCTGAAGTTGTCGTAGAGGGCCTTGATTTTCAGGTGGAAGTAAGAGCTGAGCTTGTTGCAGAGGTCCTGGGATGGTGTGACGTCCATGGCTTCGCTGGGGGGTTTGGTGAACTGCTGTATGACGTTGAAGAGTTCTTTAGTGTTGCTGTCGTTGGTGTGGATTTTGTTCTTGATGAAGATCCGCTTGGTGGCTCTTATGCGCTGGCGGTATTCGGTCATGGCGTTCCTGTAGGTGTTCTGGTCTTCGGTGGTTTTCCTGTTCCTCCAGAGTTTCTCAAGGCGTCTGCAGGAGCGCCTGGCTTCTTGGAGGTCGGTGGTGAAGCAGGCGGCTTTCAGGGGGCGTTCTCTGACGGGGTGGCGGAGGGGTGCGAGCTTGTCTGCGCAGCTGGAGATCCAGCGATGTAGTTCTTTGGCTGCGGAGTTGGTGTCTGTCGTGACGGAGGGGGGGTAGTGGAGGAGGGTGGTGTTGAGATGTTCCTCTGTGATCTTATTCCAGTTTCTTTGTGGCGGGCGCGGGCGGGTTTGGGTGCGGTGGTGGTGTTGAAGGTGAAATGCATCCAGTGGTGGTCAGTCCAGAGGGGCTGCGTGGTGTGGCTGAAGTGGATTTTAGTCCCTCCTGCGAAGATGGGGTTGAGGGTGTGTCCGGCTCTGTGGGTGGGGGTGGTGACGAGCTGCTTCAGTCCGAGGTTGGCGAGGTTGTCAAGGAGGGTGGTGGAGTCGGGGTTGCTGAGGTTGTCGAGGTGGAAGTTCAGGTCCCCGATGAGGATGTAGTCCGTGGAGGCGATGGCGTGGGGTGAGATGAGGTCGGCGATGGAGGTGGCGGAAGAGGCGCGAGGCCCGGGGGGTCTGTAGATGAGGGTCCCGCGCAGTGTGGTTCTGGGGCTGGTATGGATCTGGAAGTGGAGGTGCTCTGTGTTGGAGAGGGGGTAACTCGTGCTGGAGAGTCGGAGGGAGCTCTTGTGTGCGATGGCGAGTCCTCCTCCTGGGCGGTGGAGGCAGTCCTTTCTTTGGATCTTGTATCTGTCGGGGATGGCGGTGGCGATGTCGGGGGCGGAGGTGGCGTTGGTTTATGTTTCCGTAAAGAAGGTGACGTCTGGCGAGAGGGTGTCGAGCAGGTCCCAGATCTCTACGGGGTGTCTGTGTAGTGAGCGCACGTTGAGGAGGATGCACGTCAGGGCTTTGGTGGGATGCGCGTCCGGCATAGGTTCAGCGGTCGTGGGGGGGCTGTTGATGGTGAAGGATTGTCGGAAGGGTCGGCAGGAGAACTGGCCGTGGGTGGTGTTCGGTGTCGATCTCTGGCAGTTGCTGTTTCTTCCGGAGTTGAGTGCGAGGAGGGCAGCGGTTGTAGCGGTGGGAGGTCATAGATCCAGGGTTCCTGGCGCTGGCTGCAGTCGGGCGCAGACGGGCTTGCCTTAGGCACGCCTTCGGCGCACCAGCGGCGCGACCGCGCAGCGGCCGCCATTAAGTAGGGGAGGGGAGGGACGAGCAGCTGGAAGGCGGGAAACGGGCATGGACAGGGGGAGGGGCCGCAGGGGCAGCAGCGGCGGGAAGGGGGAGGCGGGGAAAAGCGGAGCGGGCACACAAGCAGAGATAAAAGATGCCAAAACTGTAAATAAAACAAATCAAACAATACAATACAAATAAAACAATACTAACAACAGTACAGAGAATTACAGGTACAGCTGACCCACTGAGGCGATGCACTCAGGCAGAGGCAGGAACGGGGCACATACGGAGGAACCAGCAGACAGTGGCCTAGAACACCTCACAGGAGGAGGCTGGAGGCTCAGCGGCGGAGTAGGTGGAGCGGAGCTGCTGGGGACAGAGTAGGCCTGAGACCGAGGGTCAGAGGTCTCACTCACGCTCCTCAGCAGCGGCCGCCATTAAGTAGAGGAGGGGAGGGACGATCAGCTGGGAGGCGGGAAACGGGCGTGGACAGGGGGAAGGGCCGCAGGGGCAGCAGCGGCGGGAAGGTGGAGGCGGGGAAAAGCGGAGCGGGCACACAGGCACAGAGACCCACCGAGGCGATGCAATCAGGCAGTGGCAGGAACGGGGCACATACAGAGGAACCAGCAGACCGCGGCCTAGAAGGCTCAGCGACGGAGTAGGTGGAGTGGAGCTGCTGGGGACAGAGTAGGCCTGAGACCGATGCATTAGGTCCAATGTAACAACAATTGAGAATCAATTGAGAATTCACATCATTAATGAGAAACCAGATTTATAATCTTAAAAGAGCATACATAGATGCATTTCTGGACATTTCCGGTCAAGAGGAGAATAACAATATAGATGACTCAAACTCTTATGACGCTTTTGACAATATTATTGATACAGATTTGGATGATGATGATGACAGGTCTTGGAGACCAGTTTCAAAGAAAGAAAACAATCTCTAGATGATGCTGGAGAAGGGACTTCTAACATTCAACCCATTAATTCTCTCTTGATTGATACGTTCGACCCAGAAGATATTATACACCCTAGATCTTCAGAATGGACTCCAGCTCCTAGTGTGGCAGCGTATATAGAGAGTAGAATAAGGAATCTTTTCTGAAAGAAGTTAAGAATAGACTTTGAGATAAATTTCTAGACCATCCCTTTTAGGTAGATTAGCTGATACACCTGACATTGACCCAAAATTATACATATTTTTAGACAAATATGCTAAGTACCCCAAAAAATGGATTGATAGATTCTGGAAAGCCTGCCAGGACAGACAAATTATTAGATTTGCCTGGTCCTCTTTCTATAATATTAGGACTTGCCTTTACAGCCAAAGAACAAGGAGGTTCAGTTGATCCTGTCATATTATCTGGATGGACTCAAAGAGCCATATGTCTTTTGGACAATGCTAATTGTGCTCTCTCAATGGAACAAAGGAGATCCAAATTATTATGAATAGACCCTAAACTGTGCGATTTAGACACTAATGAAGCAGATTTTTTAGCCAAAGATCTTCTTTTTGGTGATATTTTCGTCAAAGATAGTAGTAAATTTGTGCATATTTTCACATCACTTGAGAAAGCAAACCTTTTCATCAGGGCTAGCCGAAGTAGGGGCTGATCAGCCACGCGTTTCTCCTATTAGGCTCCAAATAGAGGTTTTCCACACCTCAGAGTTTCATGGAATGACAATCAAAGAACTAGCCCTTTCTTCCCATCTAGAGGCAGCGGTTTTCAGAGGACATAGCCCAGGTGGAAGCTTCAGTGGAAGCCCTCCAAACTCTTCCTTTTCAGGTGAGTCAACAATTTTCTTTGCTACCAAATTTGGGAGGGAGAATTCAATATTTTGTAAATAATTGGAAAAATTAAAATGAACGATGCTTGGGCTCCACAAACTGTTTTGGATTTCCATCTAGAATTTTACTCAACTCTCATGAAAACAGTTTTACCAAAAAAAAATACATTTCACAGAACAAAAACTGAACTTTATAGATCAATAAATACATTCTGCCATTCACAAAAAGCAATCGGTTTAATCTCTCTTCACCTCAAAATATTTCTCTGCAAAGTTTTCTTAGTAGACCAGAAAGGAGGAGGTTTTCACTTAGTGATCAACCTAAAAGAGTTTAACTCATGGATCCTTTACAGACATTTCAAAATGGAAGTAATCCATCTTTTGAGAGACCTTCTAAGAGAAGGAGACTTTATGGTCCGCTTAGATCTAAAGGATGCTTACTTAACAATTCCAATTTATGCACCTCAGCAGAGATATCTTCAATTTCAGTGGAGAGATCAAATTTTTCTTATTTCTAGCTCTTCCATTTTGGCTATCCTCACCCCCTTGGTGTTTCATTAAATTTATTAAACCAGTTGGGGAATTTCTAAGAGCCCGAGGAATACATTTAATTATGTATCTAGACAACATTTTAATAATGTGCTCAAGATGCTGTTTTACTTCGACAACATCTAAATCTAACCATTTTTATTGCAAAACCTAGACTTTATCATAAACACAAGGAAATCAGACCTGTCTCCATCAAATCAAATGATCTTTTTAGGATTTCAATAGATTTAATATTGGTTACCCTATCTCTGAAAATTCAAAAAATTTGAGCTAGCAAGAGAAAAATTTGCAAAGTTCTTTCAAAGAATTTGATCACTCTTTGCTGGATAGCCAGACTTGTGGGGCTATTTAATTTCTTCAGTTCAAGATATTTTCCCTGGTCTTTTGCACTGTTGTGCCTTCCAAAGATTAACAATTCTTCATTTAAGAAAAGTTCTTTCTTGTTCAGACCAGATTAATCTTTCCACAGAGGTTTGTCAGGAAATACAGTGGTGCCTCGATCACATGGAAGCTTGAAACAGCAGAGCCATTTTCAGTCTCACTCCAGACGTGGTGATCAAATCAGATACCAGTTGTTACGATTGGGAAGCAAGATGTGAAGAGTTAACTACGGGTGGCAGATGGTCTTCTCAAGAGTCTTTTCCTCGTATACATTGTTTAATACTCCTAACAGGATCTTTTACAATTTGTTTTTTTACCCCTCAGAGATCCCACTGTTATATCCTTTTGAAAATGGACAGCGTTTCTGCGGTTCAAAATGTGAATTGCCTTGGTGGGATGAATTCATGTCCATTAGCTGAACTAGCCAAAGAATTTTGGCTTCACTGCCTCCTTCACAATATCTCGATTCTAGCAGTTCATCTTCAAGGTAAATTGAACAAGTTTGTGATAGGAATTCGATTTCACCGAATGGAAACTGAATTCTACATTGTTCACCAAAATAATGCTGAAATGGGGTCTTTGTCAGATAGACCTTTTTGCCTCTCGACTGACTTTTCAACTCCATATATATTTTTCAGCTGGAGACCAGATCCTTTGGGTGAGGCTTTTCTTCAGGAATGGAAGGGATTGAACTATGATTTTTCTCCATTCTCAGATCTGATCTTAATAACTCCACTGTGGAGAACTAAATATTGGTTTCCCATCCTTCTCGAATTGTCTTGCCAAACTTCTTGCATTCTCCCTATATTTCCCTCTATTCTTCCAGATCCATTGAATCAACCCCATCTATTAATCATTCAACATCTCCTGTGTTGTGGAAACTTCCTGGAGATATTGGCAAGTGTCAGGACGTTTGGAAAAAGCTCATAATTTCATCGACAAAGCTTAGTCAGATTCAACAAACAAAAGATATCGATCAACATGCAACAGATGGTGTAGCTGGTGTTTGGAATGAGATTTGGCTCTCGTGGCAGCAGATGTCACCACTGTAGTAAATCTTTTAGCTTCTTTTGCTTTTGAAGAACTTTCTTACAGACCAACACATTCTTCTTGTTCTGCAATTTCAGCAGGTCACTTTCCGTAGCTGATCCTCCTTTGGGCGAACATGCCCTCATTATTAAACGTCTAAGAGGTATTAGATTTTCTTCTCCACCTTATCTCAAATACTCAAGTTTATGGGATGTTTCTGTAGTCTTAAAATTTCTACAAAATTGGCTGGATAATAAATATCTTTCCAGAAAACAGTTGTCTGCCAAACATTCAATTCTGCTCTGTTTATCCTCTTGTAAAAGAGTTTCAGATATCATAGTTCTGGATCTAATAGGTAGGTATTATTCTCCAGAAGGAGTTGATTTTTTCATCTCTAAAAGAACAAAATGTGGTACAAGCAAATTACTTATAATACCTGCCCAGGAGACAAAAAACAAGGCCTGGGCAGAGCTTGCGGATTTCGCTCCGCGGAATTCTGCGGAGTTACTGACCGACTGCGCGAGATTCCGCAGAGTTCCATATGCGGGCGGAGTCAGTATTAAGCTCTTTCCACGGGCTCACACAGGGGCTTCTGCACGGTTTTCCTCAGTCAGCAGTTAGCTGGCCCTTACTGGAGTTCTCCTAATCATCCGGGCACTCCGTCAGCTCTCCACCAAGGAGTGTGCGTCCTCTTAATTTGTTCATGGCATGTAGGTAAAGTAACAGATCCACTTTGAAGATACCAACGCAGGCACTCAGCTTGCGGCTGAAAATGCACAAATGTGAGCTGAACGCTCATGGCTGTTCTGAGGGAATTTAATGCTGCACTGGCCACAGTGAGCAGGAACCAAGACCATCTGTACTGGACTGCTTCTAGTTAACAGCTTATAAAGGACAGGTTTTAACTTGTCCACATTTTTTCTAGCCACCGACTCAGCTCCTTAACCCAGAACCCTCCCCAGTAAAGGAGCTGCATGTGAGGGGCTTGTGACGGTTATACAGCGACTCCTTTGTGTTCCGAGGCTCTGAGTGCCACTAATACCACTGCAGCCACTTTGGTGGGGGACTGGAAACAGCAGTCCAACAAGAAGCTCGGGAAAGGGGGCGGGCACCGGGGTAAACACAGAGAGATAGGCTTTACAATCCCAGGCACCGTGTCCCACAGGGTGCTGCGAAAAAACAACCGGTAAGCGGAACCCTCAAGATAACAGTGCAAATCAACTCCGGCAGAAAAGAAAGCCATTCGTATCATACACCAAGGTATGAGGTGAGAAGAAGAAGGAAAAATGACTGCGAGCTGACGAGACTTGGGCCTTGTATTGGAAATGCCTCTACCATCCATACACGAACGACATCCACTCAGACCACGGACAAAAAGGCGGTGCTCGGTACTTACAGAGCTATGCTTACTCATTGAAGTCCTGATCACCAAACAGATGGGCCCTAGTGCTTGGAGTAAGAGAGCTGGTGGTGTACCATACCGCAGTGGGCAGACTCGGGGACGCAGCAATGGCATCAGCTGCACCCTGCCTTCTACGTGCGCAGACTCAAACCAAGGCAGTATCAAGAATTCCTCGGTACTTACAGAGCTATGCTTACTCATTGAAGTCCTGATCACCAAACAGATGGGCCCTAGTGCTTGGAGTAAGAGAGCTGGTGGTGTACCATACCGCAGTGGGCAGACTCGGGGACGCAGCAATGGCATCAGCTGCACCCTGCCTTCTACGTGCGCAGACTCAAACCAAGGCAGTATCAAGAATTCCTATAGCCCGAAGCCCAGGACATATTGTTTGGGGTCAAGGGCAACAGGTTTCATGTGTATTTTGTCCTTGGGACAAGTAGGCCCAACCCCCTGCAGCACAAACCCTTTGGCTGCCAGTTTGCAGTACCACATTATGGATCAGGGAATGGCACTGTCTGCAGTTAAGGAAATATTTTTGTCCAGATGTTAATACTGTTCAAACTTGTATTTATGGTTCATTAATTGAAAGCCTTTATTATTAGGGTGAGCGCTCTAAGTAAATGTTGTAAGGTCCGACTGCACTACTGACAGTGGTTCCAGTATAAAAATGTGTACACACGTTTTCAAAGTTTAGCAATATGAGGCTATGTATAATGCTCCCAGAATGCTCTCTGATTTGATGCAAATATTAGCAGACGCTTGAAAGCAAGATTGATAATTCTTTGCTTGCAAAATAAAATGTTCATAAAATAATGAAAGCAGGAAAAAAACATTTTGCTAAACTACTGTAAAATTTCAGTTACCATTTCTTTGCAGCATCATTTAGTAACATGTGTTGATGCATGCTAGTACTCCCCAAAAATATTCATAATGGAAAATCAGTGTAACCAGTTTCAATAAGATTATGGGAAACAAAAATAAACAAGCCTTGGCAAAGCCAGTAGGTCTGAAATTGGTGGTCAGCTTTTTAGTTTTGTGCATTGTGTGACTTGTTTTGGCACGGTTTTTGTAAAACCTTATTGGTATGGGAGCTGCCGGGCCCTCACCATTATAACAAACATTGGCAAAAGCAAAAATTGTTTTTTGGTCTCAAAAAGCACACACTGCCACAGTAGTTACTGGCCCTGAACAACACTACTTTGTGTGCAGATATGCTCCTTGTGAAAGAGAAGAATGTTGTCATTCACAGTGAAGCTAGCCGATACAGAGAGAGAGACACTAAATATTAATAAACACAAAAGGTCACGGTCAACGCCAGACCAAATTAGGGGCCCAATTATTAAAGAAAGTCTCAAAAGTGCACCCATGGTATATGTCCTTGCATTAAGTGCAGCTATACGGCTTCCGTGAAGTCCCAAGAATTTACAGAAGTAGGACAAGAAATACTACTTCTAGAAAATATTTTTGAACTGCATTTTAGCGTGAGCAAATCTGCATGTGTAGATTTGCTCATGCAAAAATCTGAGTGTTTGCAAGTTCACTTTCCCTCCAACCATCTTTTTTCCTAACTCTGGAAGAAGGTTTACGTCTGCCATTGTCAGGAGTAAATTTCCAACATTTCTCAGTATGGGAAAAAATTAGAGAAGAGTTGTTGAAAACCTGTAAAACATGCAAGTTCGTAGGTTTGCACAGACTCAAAAGGGCATTCTAACCCTGGAACTATTGCTTACCCACTACCTTCTGCCCCAGTATGTAGATCTGCAGAAACATGGCAACATAAGGGGATTGCATGTATTCAAACACTACTATGGTTTGAGCCCTGGCATAATCAGAGAGGCTATATCAGAGCTCTTCTATCATGAGATTGCTGCCATAATTTGTCGCAGCACTACCTGGCACCAAAGGGGCAAGTGGATTTTGTTACAGGACAAGAAGATTTATGAAGCAACGTGCCCAATGGACAAATAGATATTTTATTAAATTCCACACCCCTGCCCATGCATATAACATTGATTGTTGTCTGTAAGACAAGATGTGTCAAAAACCAACGGACAAATCAGGGGTGAGCGCCGGTAAACTCCTCTACGCATTGTAGGCGGAGTTTTTGCCGAACTTCACTGCAAAAATTCTGCAGGCCTGCGGGGCGTAGTTTACTGCCCAGGCCTACAAAAAATTGTGTGTTTGGCACATTGCTTACAAACATATGAATTTGTTAATGAAGAGTTCAGATCTTCTCCGTCAGGTCAACTGTTAACTTATTTTGTATGTCCTTACGAACATTTTTCTTCACCCACTTTGACGAGATGGATAAAATGGATTTTATCTGAGGCTGGTATTGCGTGTTTATTTTTGGAGCTTATTCTGTCAGGGAAGCAATATCATCTTAATCTATTAATATGGGTGCATGCTTAGAAGATATCATTTGTATGGCTGACTGATCTTCAGATTCCTTGTTTAAGGAATTCTAATGCAAACCAGTAAGCAATACTTTTTCTGTAGTTGCTAATGAGCTTTGAACTTGCATAATCTGAAGCTTTCAGTCCTAACAGAGAATCAAACATTTTATAGTATTTGTGAATAAGAATTTTCAATTTTATTAAGGACACGGAGGTGAAGATAATCCCATCTCAATTTTACTCTATCTTGCAATGTTAATTTTAAAAAGATAAAATTTAGCTCTTAACTTTAACCCTCCCTATTATAAAATGACTGATTCATATTTGTTTTTCTTAACGCTATACCTTTTTCTAGTTTCAGACCAAAAACAGGAACAATTTTGATGGCTGCATCTTTCAGATGTCTCCACAAACTCGCAGAAAGAAGAGAAATATTTGGATATGATATATATATATATATATATATATATATATATATATATATATATATATATACTGAAAAAACCATAGGTTTAAGGCACGTTATAGTTAGAAATTAGCATTTAAAAAACCTTAGAAATTCACTGAAAAAACCATAGGTTTCAGGGACGTTATAGTTAGTTGGACCTTTCACTCGTACAAAACCAGAGAAATTCTGCCGTTATAGTTTGTTCAGCTAACTATAAGTCGCGCCCCGCAATGCACTGCTGATGACGTCACATATTACATCATTCATGACATGGTCAGTGACATCACTGATGACGTCACTGATGACATCTCAAATGACATCACTGATGACATCACTGATGAAATCATCCAGTGACTGAGTTTCTTTAAAGTTTAAATATGTATATATGCCATGGTGTATTGAAGAATGAGTGGGTGTATAAGTGTCTGGATGGAGGATTTAATAGGTGCGTGACTGACTGTTTAAGTGAGTGATTACATGCATCTTACTGAATGCATGGGTTAGTGACTAAACTGTGTGAATGTCTGTATCAGTCGGTCTGTTGTTGTATAAGCTGCTGCATGGGTTGGTAAGTAGCTACATGAGTGTCTATATGGGTTATTGATTGGTTGCCTGAGTATTTGTATGGGGGACTGAGTGTGTGTGTGTGGGTGGGTGGGAGGTGTGTGACTGTGCATAGATGTGTGAGTGGTTGATTCATTGGGTGTATGGGTTCAAGAGTGCATGTGGAAACAGCTGTATGGGTGGGTGAGTGTGTCTATGGGTGTGTTTGTGAGTGAATGGATGTCTTAGTGGTACATGTCCAAGTAACTACATATGTAAAAGGCAGTGTATGTGAGAGTTGGAGTATATAAATGACTATATGTGAGAGTCAGTGATTGTGAGAGTGACTGTATGGATGAGTGTGTACTTGTATCAGTGATTATATAAGAGAGTAAGTATGCGTTAGTATCTGTATGAATAAGTGAGGTGGTGTGTGTATAACTGTATAGGTGAGTAAATGGGAGTGTTATTGATTCTTTGCATGACTGACTAGGTGTGTGAGTAACTCCATGGATGAGTGGCGGTGTGTGAGTGTCTGTATAGGTGTATGAGTGCATATGATAGTGTTGTATTGATGAGTGACTGCATGTATGAGTGATTGTATGGGTGAATGAGTGGATGTGTGTGTAGACCTAGGAATCAGTGAGTGCGTATGTAGTAACTGGTATTGGTGTGTCGATGGTTTCAAAAATGGTAGTCTGTATTTTACAGTGGGTGTATCAAAGGTTATATTAGAGTGTGAGGAGGTGCATCAAATTTTCACGTGGATGATGTCATCAGTGATGTCATCAGTGATGTCATTTGAGATGTCATCAGTGATGTCATCAGTGATGTCACTGACCATGTCATGAATGATGTAATATGTGACGTCATCAGCAGTGCATTGCGGGGGCGCGAGTTATAGTTAGCTGAACTAACTATAACAGCGGAATTTCTCTGGTTTTGTACGAGTGAAAGGTCCAACTAACTATAACGTCCCTGAAACCTATGGTTTTTTCAGTGAATTTCTAAGGTTTTTTAAATGCTAATTTCTAACTATAACGTGCCTGAAACCTATGGTTTTTTCAGTGAATTTCAATGGTTTTTTAAATGCTAATTTCTAACTATAACGTCCCTGAAACCTATGTTTTTTTCAGTGAATTTCAAAGGTTTTTTAAATGCTAATTTCTAACTATAACATACCAGTCGCATTTCCAGAGTGGTGGAGAAAGGCAAGTGTGGCCTCCGAAACACCTCTTAGCAATCCCACTGTGTGGGATTTACTGGAGGTAACAGGAGGGGTAGTTAGCCCCCAACGTCAACCTTGGGGGCCAACTATCCCTTTTATTACCACCAGTAAGTCCCACACAGCAGGATTGCTAACTTCTTATATCAGGCCCCGCCCCTTCCCTGCACCACTGTGCAAACGTGCCCCCTAGCACGTTGTAAGTTGGGGGATTAAGTCCCCTTGAATCCTGAGGGTCCCTGGGGGCCAACTAGCCCACCAGGTACCTCCAGGAAGCGGCACAGAGCTGCTTTGCAGAGAGGTGGGCCAAGGCCACGCCCCTTTTTACACCTCTCTGCAACGCAGCTCTGTGGCGCTTACTGGAGGTACCTGGTGGGCTAGTTGGACCCAAGGGACCCTCAGGATTCAAGGGGACTTAATCCCCCAACTTACAATGCGCCAGAGGGCCCGTTTGCACAGTGGTGAAGGACGGGGGTGGGGCCTGATGTTACAAGTGTGCAAACGCGCCCCGTGGCGCGTTTTAAGTTGGGGGATTAAGTCCCCTTGAATCCTGAGGGTCCCTGGGGGCCAACTAGCCCACCAGGTACCTCCAGTAAGCGCCACAGAGCTGCATTACAGAGAGGTGGTCTGAGGCCACGCCCCTTTTTACACCTCTCTGCAACGCAACTCTGTTGCACTTACTGGAGGTACCTGGTGGGCTAGTTGGCCCCCAGGGACCCTCAGGATTCAAGGAGACTTAATCCCCCAACTTAAAACGCGCCACGGGGCGCATTTGCACACTTGTCACATTAGGCCCTGCCCCCTGCCTTCACCACTGTGCAAACGCGCCCCGTGGTGTGTTTTAAGTTGGGGGATTAAGTCCCCTTGAATCCTGAGGGTCCCTGGGGTCCATCTAGCCCACCAGGTATCTCCAGTAAGCGCCACAGAGCTGCGTTGCAGAGAGGTGTAAAAAAGGGCGTGGCCTCGGGCCACCTCTCTGCAACGAGGCCTGTGGCACTTACTGGAGGTACCTGGTGGGCTAGTTGGCCCCCAGGGACCCTCAGGATTTAAGAGTGATGCACTGAGGGGGCGGGGCCTCCGGCGCAATGCCGTTTTTTAAATTTTATTTTATTTTTAGAAGGGGGCTGTGGCCCCTCTCCTTTTCCTATTTTTTGGGCCCTGGGGACCCCATCCCCCAGGGCCTGACCCCTATTTTTTTTATTTTTTTTTAAATACGGGAAGGGGGCCGCGTGGCCCCCCCTCCCGAGGCCATTTTCGGCCCCGGGGACCCCATCCCCCGGGGCCGGCCTTTCCTTTGTTTTTTTTTTTTGGGGGGGAGGGAGGCCGCGTGGCCCCCCTCCCGGGCCACTTCTAGCCTCGGGGACCCCATCCCCCAGGGCCTGGCCACTCCATTGGGGACCGTGGGGGGAGCCCCAATGCCCCCACGGTCCCGCCGGCTCCCCGCCTCCTGCGGGAGCCGGCATTGCTTTTCCACAAGGGGCGCTGCTGACATGCAGCAACCCTTGTGGAAAAGCAATCTGCTTTGGATTTTGGAAGCGAGAGCAGGAAACCTGCTCTCGCTTCCAAAATCCAAACCAGTGTTTGCTATGGCAGGGCGGGAGCCGCATGGCTCCCGCCCTGCCATAGCAAACAGCAGTGTCCCGGGGGTGGGTACCCCGGGACACTGCAGGAGCCGGCCTTGGGGGGTGGCGGTCCCCAGGGCCATCAAGGGCTCCAGGAGGGGGGCCGCGCGGCCCCCCTCCCTACCAGTGCAAAGCCCCGGGGAGGTGGTGGTCCCCGGGGCTTGGGGGTCCGTAACCGACCCCCGCATTTCCATATTTAGTGCCCCGGGGAGGTGGTGGTCCCTGGGGCGTGTGGGGGGGCTCGAGCCCCCCCACACAGGTTTTTCTTTAAAAAAAATAGAGCCCCGGGGAGGTGGTGGTCCCCGGGGCAGCGTGGGGGGGATTGGGACCCCCCGATGCATTACTTTTCACAGCCCCGGGGAGGTGGTGGTCCCCAGGGCTACGGGGGGCCGCGTGCCCCCCCACAGTTGTTTCTGAAAGCCCCAGGGAGCTGGCGGTCCCCGGGGCAGCGTGGGTGGGATTGGGACCCCCCCACGCATTTCTTTTCACAGCCCCGGGGCTGCGGGGGCCCCCGCGGGCCCCCGCTAAGTAATTGGCAGAGCCCCCGGGACCTGGCCCACCTGGGGGCTTTTTGAAAACGTAGCGCGGAAGCCCGCGCTTCATTTTTTTTTATAATTTCGGCGGGATTTGCGATTTCTGCTGAAATTATTAAAACAAATTGATTTTTTGGGCCCTGGGGGTCCTTGTGAGACCCCCTGAGCAGGCCTAGGGGGTCAGGGTGTTTCTACCCTGCCCCCTTTTATTGTTTTTTAACCTCTTTTTTCTGTTTTCTTGTGTCTCGGTTCTACCGAGTCACAAGATGGCTGCCAACACTTCCTGGTTTGGAGTGTTGGCAGCCAATTAGAATGAAGTTCGTGGTCGGGAGGGTTCGCGAACCCTCCTCGGCCACAGATATCGAAACTTTTTCTTTTTCTAATTTCTCAGGAACTACTGAACGGATTTACACCATTTAAATAAAGGGCTCTTTCTGAACCAAGACCTACCTTTTTGCCAAATTTGGTGTAATTCCGTTCAGCAGTTCGGGCTGTAGCTTTGTCTAAAGTTTCCTATGGAAAATAACATGGGGAAAACGCGTTTTGGGACCCCCCTTTTTTCTCGGCCCCCGCTTGACGAATCACCCCGAAAGTTTCAAGACAGGAGCTGACCGGAGCACCCCACTAGTTTTGAAAATTTCGCGAAGATTCGTCAACTGGCGCCAAAGTTACTGGGAAAACAAAAAACGCTTTTCCTATGGAAACTAGGTCCTAACTATAACTACCTACTGGCGACCGCCAGTAGGTTATATATATATATATATATATATATATATATATATAAAGCTCCGTGGGGATGTCCATAAAGCGAGCTGCACTCGGACACAAAACAGCTTCTCCCCAACACAAAGCTTTATTAAAGGTATGGACAGTCACTCTCACCAGTCCTTTAAAAGCACTTGACTGCACCCGACGCGTTTCAAGAGGATCTCTTTTTCAAGGGTGATGCGGTCAAAGAGCGCATGTGCGCCTGCAGCTTCCTATATATAATGATTAGTGCTGATTGGCTATACTTTGGTGCTATGTTGGGATTTGTAGTTCTTTATATTCATGGGTATTGAATATTTTTTGTTCTATTCATATTATATGTTGACTTCAGACAGAGAATAAAAAGGGAAGAGGAGACTGCATAATCATCACCTCAATGTTCTAAATAGAATCTAAACTTCTTGTTCATGAATGCGGTAAAAGTTTCAATTATCAGTCACCGGTGAAGATGTGGGGTCACAGGACGCAGGCACGTGGTCTATCACAATCATCAGATACCTGTGAAGATGCACTGATGTAGCGTGTAGGTAAAAGGGCCTCTCATGGTAAAAGAGCACAGAGCAGGGTGAAGCAAGCCAACTTAAGACTGCACACAGCAGAACA
Source organism: Calotriton arnoldi (assembly GCA_963921515.1). Taxonomy (NCBI): domain Eukaryota; kingdom Metazoa; phylum Chordata; class Amphibia; order Caudata; family Salamandridae; genus Calotriton; species Calotriton arnoldi. The sequence goes on from CAWUFW010019933.1 coordinate 83,690, forward strand.
CACAACCTGTCTGGCCATTGACCTTTCAAGTGATGGACACCAAAACTGTCTGTGCTATCTGTCTGGAATTTGGCCTTTCAACTGAGGGACGCACATCCTGTCAGCTCCTCACTGCCTCACAGACAGTGCTACCTACCTGAAATTTCACTTGAGTAAAGCACAACCTGTCAGAGGATCACACCCTGATAGACTGTGCTACCTACTTGGCTTTCAAGCGAGTGAAGTACAACCTATCAATGCTTCATACCCAACAGTCTGTGCTAACTGCCTGGCGTTTCAAGTGAGGGAAGCATATTCCTTCAGTGACTGACATCCTGACAGACTGCCACCTGCCTGGCATTCCAAGGGATAAATATGCTTCCTGTAAATAGTTTGTGCCCTGATAAGACTGCTGTTTGGCATTTGAAGGAAGGGAAGCGCATCCTGTCAGTGTTTTAATCCCTCACAGACTACACTACATTCCTGGATTCTCAAGTGAGGGAAGTGCATCCTGTTACATCTTCAGATCTCGACAGTCTGTTCCACCTTGCATTCCATTTCAAGCAAAGAAAGGGCATCCTGTCAATGCCTCCAGACCCAAGAGACTGTGCTACCTGCCTGGCTTTCAAACGAGTGAAGTGCATCCTGTCAATGCTTCATAGCCTGGCAGACTGCACAACCTGCCTGACTTTCAAATGAGGGAAGCCCATCCTGTCAGCTTTTCACGTCTTGGTAGCCTGTGCTATCAGAACAGCATGTCAAGCGAGGAAGCGCACCCAGTCAGCGGTTCCCTCCCTGACAGATTGTGCTGCCTCCCTTGACTCTCCAGTGAGGGAGTGCATCCCGCTACAGTTTCAGGACTGGACAGACCACACTACCCGTCTGACATTCAGGAGTGGCTCCTCCATTAGGATGGAAGATCTTTGCCCCACTGCCCAAAATCCCCCGCCAGGGATGAAAAATAAAAATTGGAAATAAAGTTCATTTATTACCTTTTTATTTTCCAACCTTCTCTCCTAAACTGAGTGTCAGGACGGGGCTGGGCCTTTGCTGCTGAGTGGCAGCAGGGAGCTTTGCACTTCAGTTTAAAGTGCGCATGTCTCTTTGGTCAGCTGTCTTACGACAGCCAGTCAGACATGCACATTTTAAACTTCTCTAACCCAGCTGTTTTAAGCGCTGAGCAAGGCTGCTCCCTCCAATCCTGGCGCTTCTCTCATGCTGGTTACAGGCATGAGAGCAGCGCCAGGATTGCTTGAGGGAATTTACTGGAGCCCAAGGAGACTGGAGCAAGGAGGACATCGGACGGACGCTGTGCAGCAAGCAAGATAAGTGTTTTCTTCTTTTTATTTACACACACCACACACCTTACATGCATGCATGCACCAACACCACATATGCCCCCCCCATCTCTGCCTACAAGTCAGCTGCCGCTGCTGGCATTTCAAGCGAAGGAAGTGTATCCTGTCAATGCTTCCATATCTGATAGACTGTGCTCCTTACAGGCATTTCAAGCAAGGGAAGGGCATCCTGTCAGCGCTTCAAAACGTGATAGACTCTTGCCCCTTGCAGGTTCTTTTTGATTCTTGCTTTCAGCTTTCTTCTTTTGTCCCTTTCTATTTATTCTCCACTCTTTCCCCATTTACTGCCTTTCTCTCTTGATTTGGGTCAAAGTCCGAGCATAAAACATAGGTATTAGGTCCCAAAAATGAAGGCCAATGCCCACCATCAGCAACCAACAGCCCAAACTCAGGGCAGGGCACCACTCTCTTGATTAAAGATAAGATTAAACTTGGGAAAAAGCTTGTTGGGAGACGCACCTCATGGAGCATGATTATGGGGGCAGATTTTAATGCAGTGATGGATAAAGATCAAGGTTGCCACCGGAGTATGATTATCAGCGAAGACGTCAATGGAGTAATGGACGACGATCTACACTACCATAGGCCTAGGGCAACTTGCCCCAGTGTTTTGGCTCTGCAGTTCATGCTTGCATCTTCCAGGGCAGGCCTATATATTTTTCTTGGTGGCACAATACTGTTGATTATATTTTATACAAGCAGTGGATATGCAGTGTTGTTGAGGTGAAAAGTCTGCGGCATGGTTCAGGAGAATGTGCTTCCATACTTTAGATTGATTTCCAGGCAGGCCACCAGACAATTTCTGCTGTTTTTTTATTTGTAGCTGAGTTAACATGGCAAGCATGTCAACTGAAGGTGTCACTGCTTACACGGACTGTGACCGTAGAGCTTAGCTATTAGGTCAAGGGGCATGCAAAGTACACCACTCTTTCACACATAGAGGCTACTGCCCTCTCTACCCAGGCTGTGGTAAACTGACAGTGGTGACAGCATTACTCTGGGAACCATGTGGCCCTATTGGAAAATGGTGTATGGATCAGGGGCACACTGGGCATCAAGAATACAAAGATAAATTGCAGAATTTATGGCAAACATGTTGTATACGAAATTACCTTCATGTCACATAAACGTATTTGTTCGTAAGACTTGTGCATGAAATCTCATATCACAGTAAGTCTTCTTATGGGTGGGAGGAAGAGCCAAGGTGCCATCTAGTGGATATCTGATGACCTTGTTGGCAGTGCCAGTTGTCTCTCAGACCCAAAAGGCACGGTTTGCAGGAGTCTGAATATCTGATTCCACCAGTTCCTTTGTAAAAGACATGACATTGTCTACATAGGATATAAGAGGAGGAATGCCTGAGAGCAGGGCCTGATGGCAATGGGCAGTAACTTATTATATTTTACGACTGCGGATATTCATCTCTGTGAAAGTATCCACATCCACATGTCCCCAAACTCCAGTGTGGGGTGACTCCCTGGGAGACCTCCTATTTATGTGATAAGTGAAATGTCTACAAAAGCTGTGAGCTTTGTGATTCAGAACCGATGCAATGCGGTTCATCAGGAGGCGCATGCTCCGGGAGATGGTTCATTCCATAGATCTCCATTCCATTGATCTCCTGCCAAAGATGTCCAAATTGGGGTAGTCCTTTGCTGACGTAAAAAATTACTATGATTTTTTTTTTATATCTGCTATCCAAACTTCGCCCTTAGGCACAAAGAGGAAGATTAGGTATGCTGAAAAGATAACATTTAAATTTAGCACAGGGGTTGATATCATTTTTCTCACATGGCACTGCTACACAGATCTGAGCAGTGTGCCCCTTAGCCAGACTCCAAGATGCTTTGTTGAATGCAGTTAAGTTAGGCGGGGCATTAAACCAGCAGGTTGGAGTATGAGCTCTATCATTTCAATTTCAGAATGGTGGAGCGTATAGGAATTAACTTGTGGTGGCTTCCCATAAGCTAGTTTGAGACGTGGAATAGCTGCAAATTCTGGCTTTCCCATAATCTATCTAGAAGTCTTGAACACTTCAGTGGAGAAAGAGGGAGAAAGGAAAGAGAAATATAAGAGTAATTGCTGTTAAAATATGGTGTTAGTAAAACCTTGGATAGGTGTTGGCTTCCGAACCTGTATGTTGCCTACCTTTATGTTATGTTATGTTAATTTGGATTTATAGCGCGCTTAATACCGGAAGGTCTCTAAGCGCTATACGAGGAATGTCGTCAGACCCAGGCGAGTGAAGTCAGTGAGCCCAAGCTTCTGTAAAGAGAAAAGTTTTCAGCTTTTTTCTGAAAGGAAGAAGACTGCTTTCTGCGCGGAGCTGACTAGGCAGCTTATTCCAAAGAGTGGGTAGGATAACGGAGAAGGATCGACCTCCCTTGGTAGCATAATTGAAGCGTGGGCAATTTAGTAGGTCCATCGAGGATGATCTTAGCGAGCGGCATGGGGCGTATTTCTCAATGCGTTGCCTAATATAGGCGGGAGCTTGTCCATAAATAGCTTTATGCACAATACAGAGGCCCTTGAATTTGGTCCTCTGTTTTAAGGGCAACCAGTGGAGGCTTTGCAGAAGGGGGACGCCCGTGTGTGTCTGGGAACTTTAAAAATAAGCCTTGCCGCATCGTTCATGACTATCTGTAGTCTGCCAACTAGAGAGTCTGGCAGTCCGATGTAGAGCGAGTTGCCATAGTCGAGGCGGGACAGGATCATGGCAGTCACTACTGTTCTCATGGTCGAAAAGGAGAGAATCGGGGAGAGTTTCCTAAGAAGCCTGAGTAGGCCCACACAGGTACCAAACACAGTGGAAACTTGATTAGCCAAGGAAAGCTTGGCATCTACTCTAATTCCCAAGCTTTTTACCACTGGGACTGGAGCAGGAGCAGCGCCCAACTCCTGCGGCCAATAGAGGGACTTCCATGGGTTATCGGCATCGGTCATGGCCAGAACCTCATTTTGTCTGGGTTAATCTTAAGTGCGTTGGCTGACATCCAGTTGACCGTGAAGCGTAGAACATCTTTCACCCGAGAATATGCTTGGGGGGTCTTCTCAATTTGCAAAATAGTTTGGGTGTCGTCTGCATAATTGAAGACTTGGCACTCCATGGCTGAGAGGGTATTGATTAAAGGACTGAGATAGATGTTAAATAGGAGGGGTGACAGGGCCGACCCTTGTGGGACACCGCAAGGAACGGGCCCCCTCTCTGACACCCAGTCCCCTATCTGAATTCTTTGGGAACGGTTCGTCAGAAATGAGGTGATCCATTGTATGGCAGGTCCCTGAATCCCAATTGCTCTAAGTCTTTCTAGGAGGAGGACATGGTTGACCGTGTCGAACGCTGCCGACAGGTCAAGGAGGATTAGGACACAGGGCTTTTTATTGTCAGCGGTTCTTCGGAGATCGTCAAGCACCGATAGCATCACCAGTTCAGTGCTATGGTGAGCGCGAAAACCAGCCTGCCTGTCCTCCAGAATGTTGTTATCCTCCGTGAACTTAGCTAAGTTTTGCAGGACATGTTGCTCTAGGATTTTGGCAAGAAATGGGAGTTGGGAGATGGGTCTGAAGTTTTTCATATTGGAAGGATCGGCAGCTGTCTTTTTAAGCAAGGGAATGATTCTGGCTTCCTTGAAATAGCTTGGTACCTTCCCAGTCTCCAGTGAGAGGTTTAGCAAAGCAAGGACTTCTTCCTCAATTTCTGGGAGGGCTAAATTAAAAATCCTAGTGGGGCACGGGTCAGCGGGTGAGCCTGATTTGATTTTTAAGGCAGAACGTCGGAGGGTATCCAAGTCGATATTATGGAAGGAAGTGAGCATTTCTGCTTGCTTTCTCTGAATGCCTGTCTCAACCACGGGGATTTGCTTAAATGGGGAGTTATCGATCTCAGTCAAGATATCCTGTATTTTATTGGAAAAATACGTTAAAAATTGATTGCATTGTTCTTGATTAGATGAAAGCGGCAGTGATTGTTTTTGACTGAGTTCTTTTAGGATTTTGAACGTTTCTTTTGTTTGTTGGTTGCTACTAGGATCCTATTTTCATAATAGTCTGCCTTCCTGCTGAGGAGCGCCTTTTTATAGGAAGCAATTTTAGCTTAGCATTTTTACTTTGATGCACGATGGTAGACAGTTCTAAATAAGGAGTGTAAGTCTCAGGAACCGAGGCACTAGGTAGGTATAAGATATCATAACTCGTTCATAGAATTCTACAATAAACTTAACCTGCTCTAAGATGAAGGGAAAGCTGTTGAGACCAGGTGTTGACCAGGATACCAGCACTGACCCCCAGGACATCAGAGAGAAGAGACTTGAACACTGCCAATAACACGTAGACAAACAAACAATAATCAAAAAACAATAGAGGGAAAACACAAGCAAAAGGGAAGGAAATGGAAAGACAAGGTACCAGGACGGGAAAATACGTCAAAAGTGTCAAGGTGCAAGACCAGCTGGAAAAACTATACAGTAACGCAGAGCAAGCCCTTGCAACTATTAAATGTTGCCAGGTAGAGAGCTATGTTTGTAGTGGTTTTTAATATACACTCTGCTTGTGATAACTATGAAGTGACTCTTATGCGAGGAAGTTCCCATCCCCCCGCCACCCGATGCTTAGTCATCTAGCTGTTACTAGGTACCATTGTCCATCCTCCATAGCCTTCAGTGCCAGCTCTGTCTGGATCCGGTAATTCACTAATTTCCTTGCGGAATAATGATGTGACTAGATTTATCAGCACTTTTTCTTTTAAATGCACCATGCACACACTTTCCTGTTTGCTTTTGTGCTGAAATCCTTACAGTACCCCTTCCCCTGAAAACCCCTGCAGAAGATTAGACATGGATATTTGGCTTCTTGGGGAACTGTTTGTGAAACATTCGGACCAGCCAATGAGCAAGTTGTCTATAATTGACTTGAGTCTTCTTGGAAGGTGTCAAGAGAGGGTGTTGAGTAATTTACTGAGAAACAAAGATTGTATAGGCACTTAAGGAAAACAACCATGTTTGTTTTTAAGCAGGGTTGAGGGGTCAGACTTACTAGACAGTTATTGGGGTAGGGGCAGCATCTGAAGAAAGTCTCCTACCAGAACTAAAATACTGCGAAGACTTATGGGGCTGTATTTAGTCCAAAGGACAGTTTTTTACTCTTTATATTTGGCCCCCATAGTAAACATGCGGAACTGTTTGTGGTCCTGCAAGGTACCAAGATGTGAAAGTATGTATCCTGCAAAACCAGGGAGCGCAACCAGTTGTTGTTAGTGACTTGCACTGCCTTGTGTTACTCTAGATTTACTAAGCCACACTGAGCCACGCAAGTTGATGTAAATCTGACTTAAGGGCTTGCGTCGCCTTGCCCAATAAATCATCCTAGAGTTATTGATAGTGTGGGCTATCAGTAGTTCTGTGGGGCAGTAGTACTCTCCATTACACATTTTTGGGAGATTAACATACAGGATTAAGGGCCAGATGTACGACCAGTTTTTGCGTGCACAAATGGGTTAGCGACCCGTTTGCGCACGCAAAAACCTACATGGCCATGTACAAACACAATTTTGCGAGTCGCAAAACATTGCGACTCGCAAAATAGTGTTTTGCGACTCGCTATTAGCAAGGGGCGTTCCCTTCCTAATAGCGACTCTCTAGCCATGTATGAATGTTTTGCGACTACAATGCGGTCGCAAAACAATCGCAATTTACCGCTCTCTTCAAGAGGGTGGTAATGGAGTCGCAAATGGGAAGGGGTCCCCAGGGGACCCCTTCCCCTTTGTGACTGGCTCTAAAAATATTTTTTAAGGGCAGGCAGTGGTCCCAGGGACCATTACCTGCCCTTAAAAAATGAAACGAAAACGTTTCATTTTTTTTTTTTTAAATGCATCCCGTTTTCCTTTAAGGAAAACCGGCTGCATTTAAAAAAAAAAAAAAACACTGCTTTATTGACAAGCAGTTCCAGACATGGAGGTCTGCTGAGCCCAGCAGGCCACCATCCCTGGGAGGGCCAGCCATTCCCAATGGGGTCGCAAATTGCGAGTGGCTCATTAATATTCATGAGCCTCGCATTTTGCGACCTCATTGGGAATCGCAATCAGTGTCTCTGACACTGTTGTACATTCCAAATTGCGACTCGCAATTTGCGACTCGCAATTTGCGACTCGCAATTTGCGACTCGCAATTGAGCGCTAATTGCGAGTCGCAATTTGGAATGGTCGTACATCTGGCCCTAAGTGTTCCTGAACAAATTCCTACAGCTCTTTGTCTTGTATTTTACACATGCACTTCATCTATCTTCAGCATGCATTTTACATTTGGTGAGACACTTTTCTGAACGTCATAAGAACAACAGTGATTTAACAGAATATTTTGGGATAGATTGAGTTTTGAGACACCCAAGTGTTTGGGGATGGAATCTTACACTTGAGGATCTACAGATGCAATTTACCGGTCTTAATCTGGACAAAGAACTGGCAGTCCATTTGTAAAAACAATGTTATGATTTATGATTAAATAATCTACACTGCATTTTGCTCATGTATGCCTTACCTTCTACAATCTGATGACGCTGCCATAGTGTATTTAATGACATTCCTATTTCGTTTTTAATATGTGGTTGTTATTGTTTTTATAAGAGGGGGGGTCTGCAAGAAATATTTGTTTGAAAGGTTTTTGGGTCACAAATGAAATGCAATAGAATATTGCGAAATCATAATGCCCACATGTCAACCTTATTTAATAGAGAATTCCTTAAAGACATTTTTGTTTTGACTTACCAACTGGGGCTTTATAATGATGAAATTGTTCCATATCAAATTCATATTGTGCTATATAGATTCCAAAGTTAATACTATGAAAAAGAACACATCTTCCCATACTTGTTAAATGTATTTCAAATGAGGAAGATTAGTGATACATACATGCGGGTGAAGGTTTTACAAATGAATTCATAGTAGTGGTTGTTTACAATCTGTAACCTGGTACCCTTCTTAGTAGAAAATATTGTAATTGTATTATTATAGCGCTTACTACCCCTGACGAAAGATTGAAGTGCTTTTGGCAAGTCTCATGCTACTCCGGAACCCAGAAAATATGAATTTTGTTTCTCCAGAGGTCTGGAACAATTTTTTGGGTGTCTAAGACATACATGCCAACATTTTCTAAGAGGTAAATGGGAGATTTTTTAAAGATAAAATGTATTTCTCCCTTTAACTTCTATTGAGGGAGAGGCAATGTCAGGTGGGAGACAGTCAAAATAAAGCCAATTTTTGCTTCAAAATCGAGTCTCCCGCCTGAATTGTGTCTATTGGCATGTATGCTTTGATTATAAGGCAATGTTGTCTTATGTCTATGTTGCTTCCGCTCAAGCATATCAAATTGAGAAAGGACTACTGAAATGATGCTATGAGAAAGGTTCAGACAGGGAACTAAAATTAATTTGACTATTCATCAATAAATTATCACCATGATTGCAGGTCTCTTGGGTTTACTTATCAAGTGAAGGTTACGTGTATGGGTTTCTTGCACCTGTGATGCACCCACTCCCACTAGGGCACCCACCTAAGATACATATAAATATATATGTGATCAAGGCCATTTGGCCGAAACGCATCATGGGTGTTTAATGCAATAACACCACTGTGTTGCTCTCAACCTTTACTTTGTGGGACACCTGATTTAATTTCCTCTGTTGTATGTAATATTCAATAAATAAATCTAAGGTTACAGAGATATTATAATTAAGTTCAGATTTTACTCACACAAAACCATAGAAATTCAGCAGTTATAGTTATCTCAAATAACTATAACTAGTACCCTAAGGTAACTATAACTTCGCACTCCCTCCATGCACAGTAATTTCTCTGCAAATATTGCATGGCGAGCGCATGAGTTAAGGTTAACTTAGAGCACCTTACAGTTACTTGAAATAATTATAACTCCTGAATTTCTATGGTTTTGTGTGCATAAAATCTGAACCTAACTCTAATGTCCCTGTAACTTCTGTTTTTTTTGTGAATTTCTAAGGGTTTTTTAATTCTATTTCCTAAGTATAACGTTCCTGTAACCTTTGGTTTTTTTCAGTGAATTTCTATGATTTTTTTAATGCTATTTCCAAGCTATAAGGTCCCTGTAACTTTTACTTTATTCTGTTAATTTCTATGGTTTTTTGATGATATTTCCTAACAATAATGTCCCTGCAACCTGGGTGTGTGAGTGAGTGAGTGAGTGGTTGTGTGGGTGTGTAAGTGGGAGTGTGGGTGTGTAAGTGGGTGTGTGAGTGTGTGGTGGGTGTGTCAGTGCATGCATGACTGACTGTGTAGGTGTGTGAGTGGCTGTATGGGTGTGTGCGTGGGTGTGTGAGTGGATGTGTGAGTGGCTGTGTGAGTGGCTGTGTGGGTCTTTGAGTGGGTGTGTGAATGGCTGTGTACGTGAGTGAGTGTGTGCCTCTTATGGGTCTGAGTGGGTGTGTGAGTGGTTCTCTAGGTCTCTGTGTGGGTGTGAGTGGCTGTATGGGTGAGTGAGTGGGTGTGTGAGTGGTTTTGTGGGTCTTAGAGTGGGTGTGTGAGTGGTTGTGTGGGTGTGTGAGTGCCTATGTGGATCTGTGAGTGGTTCTCTGGGTCTGTGAGTGGATGTATCAGTGACTGTATGTGTGTGTGAGTGGGTATGTGAGTGGCTGTAGGGATGTGTGAGTGGGTGTGCGAGTGGTTGTGTGGAGGTGTGAGAGAGCATGTGAATGGATCTGTGAGTAGATGTATTTTTTTAAAGTGGGATCGGGTTCTGCTGCAGATTCACACAGGAGGCCGCGCTGAGCACCGTGATACTGGCACACCCAAAAAAAACATTGTGGGCAATTTCTTGCACATGAGTCATCTCTCAAAGACCCCACCATCAGTCCCATGGGGTCAGGATACCTCTATCCTGACCCCTTATATCCTTTTTAGAGTTTATATCCCCCCTCCCCCCCGGGAACCGTGTCCTGATTCACAAAATGGTGGCTGCAACTTTTCAGTTTTTTGTAGCCAAGCCAACCACGGCTTCGATGTTGGTGCTGGATCCGCGGATCCACCACAGTGAATCGCCGTCTCTAGATATACACAAATCTTTTTTCTTTAATAACTCTAAAACTACTGAGTAGATTTACACCTAATTACAAAAAGCACTCTTTCTGGATCAAGATCTAGCTGTCTGCCAAATTTGGTGTAATTCTGTTCAGCAGTTCAGGCTGCAGTCATGTCTAAAATCCCTAAGGGGAAACTGCATGAGAAAAACACATTTTGGTACCCCCCCTTTTTCTTGGCTCCCGCTTCACGGATCACTCCCGAACTTTCTGTACAGCAGCTGAAATGAATGGCATACTAGTTCAGAAAATTTTGTGAAGATTCGTCAAACGGCGCCAAAATTATTTCCAAAACAAAAACCGCTTTTCCTATGGAAACTAGGTCCTAACTATAACTACCTATTGGCGACCGCAAATAGGTAAAATATATATGTATGTATATATATATGTATATATATACCAACGCAGACTCATGCACATTCACTGCATGAGAGTCAAGCCCTCCACACGAGATTGGTTTCAAAACGTCTTTATTGCGGCAGGTAAACCAGCAGCATCACAGCCTGCATTACGCGTTTCAGTCCCAATGGACCTTAATCATAGGCAAATTCGAGGAGCAGGTGCTCGGGGGATTTAAATACTTCACAAAGTCAGACAGAGAGGAAGGACAAAGTGAGGGTGCTTTCTTTGACATTTTGTGACTCACACTGGTATATATATATATATATATTTAGAGAAGTATCACGAAGTTGGCAGAGTTCCAAGAGGCCTTCGGATCATGTTAGCGCCAAGTTTTGAAAGCCCCAATCCGCTCTTATTAAAAGAGTGGGCTGAAAGCAATTTGGAAGCTTCGATGCGGTTAGTGTGTTTACTGATAAAATATGCCAAAATAGATCGCGAGGCAAACATGAAGGAAATTGCACGCATACAGAGTGAATTAGACAAATTGACAAATCACAGCAACAAGGATTATATAGACAAGAGTGTCAAAGACATGAAGGAACGCCTGAAGAAACAGGAGGATGTAATTAAAAACAGAAAGGCACACAAATTTGCGCGCGACAAGAATGATTATGAGCAAGGTCAAGTGTTCACTTTCGCGCGCAAATATGATTCACTTAAAAAACAAAAATGTACTAATCTAGTACAAAGACAACAACAAGTGATTCCCAATGACAACCAGGACACGCATGCCTCTACATCAGATGTCAGCACCATCCCCAGTGATACTGAATCGGAAAGCAGTGGGGAAGATGTCTTTCATTCAAGGCCAGAAACGGAGCACTTAACATTTGCTGAGGAGATGGATTTTATCAGGGAACAGCGCAAGCAAACCTTACGACCGCGGAATATCAACATGGCACAAAACAAAAAAGGAATATCCGAAGGCGTGAAAGGCGCAAATGCCTCAGGCACCAAAGGAAGAGGGCAGCAGAGGAAACAATGGCAACAACGTTAGCCTCAGTGGACAAAACGATAATTAACATGACCGATATCGAACTTAACCAGGCAGAAAAACAACTGCTTGCCTTAGGTTTAAGTTTTTGCCCCGAAAGTAATTTCAATTGCTGCGAAACACACATTGACGTCTATAAATTTATCCGGAAACTCAAATTGACCAAATTTTACACTATCAAAAAACCGAACATGAAAGAAAAAGATAAAGAATCACGTACTTCGATGGCTGATACAGTACTTACAGTTGGTGAAATACCATTGCTGAGAACTTTGCATGCTTTACGAGATGAACACAATGATGACAGTCCATTAATTTGTAGTACGCAATATATAGCGGACAGGGAAGGAGTCAATATCTCTTCTCCAGGAAACAGTCCCTTCAAGGCCCCTTCAACGTTTGTGCCCACCATGCCCCGAGACGCAATTGACATTTTTCATGAGAGAGTGACAGAAGAATTAAAAAAGCTTCATCGCAACTCCAACAGACATACCAAAATTCCCAATCATCAAACTTCACAATATTTCCAGCTTATGGCCAAACTTAAAAATAGCTCAAAGGTGATTATCAATAAATCTGATAAAGGCGGAAATATTGTGTTATGGGATAAGGAGGACTACAAGGCAGAGGCTTTCCGTCACTTAAACAACCTCGAATGTTACAAAAAAATCAGCCCCTCGGATGTAAAAAAGATCAGTAAAAACTATAAGGACGACCTTATTGCCTGGAAAAGAGAGGGCTTAATCTCAAAAGATGAATTCAATTTTCTAAACAACGAGCACCCCATCATACCCACTTTGTACTTCATCCCTAAAGTCCACAAAGGGGTTAGTCCGACCCCTGGGAGACCTATCATCTCCGCGATAAACAGTATATTTGAATGTACTTCCAGATATGTGGACTATTATCTACAAGAACACGTCGTTAATCTGTCCACATACATACGCGACACCAATGATTTTTTATTGAAATTGAACACGTTAACATGGTCCAAAGACTATCTGTTCCTTACCTTAGACATTACTGCCCTATATACCAGTATCAAGCACGAAGATGGTTTGAATGCAGTGGAGTTTTATTTGAAGAAAAGATCTATCACAATGTATAACCACAATATCATGCTTCTCAAAATGATCAAATGGTGTTTGACTAATAATGTTTTTACATTTGATGACAGCATATACCAACAGATGCAAGGTGTAGCGATGGGGGCATGCTTCTCCCCCAGCTATGCCTGTCTCCACGTAGGCTGGTGGGAGGAGCATGTCCTACAGGGGGAACATTGCCATGCTTGGACCAATCACATAGTCAAATGGTGGCGTTACATCGATGATGTTTTTGTTTTCTGGCAGGGTACCCAGGAACAGGCAGAATTGTTTGTAAAAGATATCAATAGGAACGATATGAACCTAAATTTCACTGCACACATAGATCAAGTTACTACCAATTTTTTAGACATCACAGTTTACATTAGTCAGGACAAAATCGAAACATGTCTATACAGAAAACCCACTGCAGGAAACACCTTACTACACGCAACTAGCTTCCATCCTCGACACACCATAACCAGTATACCATATGGTGAGTTTTTGCGCATTCGTAGGGCTTGTAGTTCTGATGTAGACTTACACCATCATCAGAGTGCAGCGAAGCAAAGGTTCATTGAGAGAGGCAACAATCCCAAAAATCTAGATACAGCCATAAAGAAAGCAAATAAGAATGACAGGCTGTCAATGTTGAAGGGCAGGAGAGAAGAAACGACATCAGGTGCCTCTTCAGGAAACAGCATATCTAAGAGTGTTTCAGCTGATCATTCAGAATCTACTCAATGTAGGCTTATAACTACCTACAGCAAAAAGGCCAATGCTATAAAATCCATCATCAATACGCAATGGCCCATTGTTTTGACTGATGTCACTCTAAAGCAGATTTCGCCTGATAGACCCAATATAACCTTTCGCAAAGCATATTCTATGCACAATGATTTAGTGAAAACCAGCCCAGAATGTGAAATTAGAACCAGTTGGTTAGCGTCCCTAAAAGGTTTTTTCTAGTGCAGCACTTGGCGTGCTTGCAAATTTGGAATTAACACCACGACATATTGCACGTCTTTTTCCGATAAACTGATCAAATTGAGAGGACACTATGGGCCTGATTCACAGAACTAACTTACGTCAAAAACGTAAAGTTAGTACTTTTTGGTATTCGCAGAATACACTTACTCATTTTGGTATTCACAGAATGAACTTACTCATTTCGGTATTCCCAGAAGTTAGTAGTCCTAACTTTAGGACTTCTAAATGCCTTCTGTGAATACCGAAAGTCTTAGTTAGATTTTCTCAGTTTAGGAGTAATAAAGTCTAACTTTACTACTCCTAAACTGAGAAAAATCCTAACTTTAAGACTTTCGGTATTCACAGAAGGCATTTAGGAGTCCTAAAGTTAGGAGTCCTAACTTTACTACTCCTAAACTGAGAAAAATCCTAACTTTAAGACTTTCGGTATTCACAGAAGGCATTTAGGAGTCCTAAAGTTAGGAATACTAACTTCTGTGAATACCGAAATGAGTAAGTTCATTCTGTGAATACCAAAATGAGTAAGTGTATTCTGTGAATACCAAAAAGTACTAACTTTACGTTTTTGACGTAAGTTAGTTCTGTGAATCAGGCCCTACACATGCAGATCGGAATATGCAGTGTATGTGTTACAGTGTGACTGTGGGCTTCGTTATATAGGCAGCACGAAATTACAGGTGCACGTGCGCATACTGCAACATTTGCGCGCCATTGTTAACTCTGATCCAGCATACCCAGTGGCACGGCATTTCAAATCAGAACACGGCAACAATCTCAATTGTTTGAAATATTTTGTAATTGATACTGTGCCGGCAAATAAAAGAGGGGGCAATCGTGAAAAGAAATTGAGACAACTAGAATCACGATACATTATTGAACTTGATACTAAGTCCCCTCAGGGTTTGAATCTTGGAGAAAATTTGCACAATTATTTATGATGCATCGTATGTTTGGTTGTCTACCATATGAATTTGCTGAGAGAGAAATGAATTTATGTACTTGGTCTGTGGTTTTATCTTCATATTTATATGCATATTTATATTTATATGTATGTTTATATTTATGTGTATTTATACTTATATGAGTATTTATCTGTATAGCGAGCAATTCATTTTGACAGACTTTTCCTGTTTGAAAAGTGACTACATCCTATCAGGACTATATCAAAGCATGTATGCACTTCAATATGAGGGGGCTCCCTCATTATAACTTCATCAAGTTCAGTTACATCCAGCAGAATCAATGATGAGTATATCACCAATAGTTATTTCTTCTGCTTATGCCATAAGAATATTATATTATTTTCAACTTCGCACTTTATTTCTTGTATTTTGCACATCACAACACTTTTTTGCACATTAGCACCGCACTTTAGAATATTGAGGAATAGGCAATAGTTTTTAATCTAACAGCCTATTGGGTTCAGAGTCAATTTTTGGAATTAATGTTCACATTAGAGTGTACTTATATGTTACAATACAAATTGACCCTGTTTTCTAGGTGGCCAGGACGAGCATCTTATTTATATCTTTAAGTTGGGTTGTGCATTTTGCACATGGATTTTATTTTCATCATTATTTTAGCATAAGAATTTTAGTGCATTTGTGCGATTTATAATATTTATGCTTTTATCCTCCATTGTTCTGTCTATTTATATTTGACAGTTTAATAGACTCTATAATAATGTATGAAAAAGTATAGTATGAATTCTATCATTCCCATAATGTGAACTACATATTGTTCCAATATGCATTACGTCCAGGCCATCAAATGTTTTCTATGGCTATGGTGTTGTGGTCACTTTGTCATGTGACTCAAGTGCTATCCAATAAATGGTTTTTCTTCACGCAATGCGATCATGTGACCAAAGCCGCTTGATGGTCGAAACGCGTCATGATCGACTAAGCACCGCTATCTAAGAAAATAAACGCTCTATTTGGCACCAACAGCGTATTCCAGTTGTCCGTATCTTCACAGTGCGCCTATGCACGTTGGAAGCGTAATTTGATATAGATATATATATCTCACACCAGGAAAACAGAATGTCCGCACACTAGGGATAGTTGCAGTGAAATTTAATTACCAGGGGTAACGAGTTTCGACAACCCGCGCTGTAAACAAGACAGCGCGGGCTGTCGAAACGCGTTACCCCTGGTAATTAAATTTCACTGCAACTATCCCGAGTGTGCGGACATTCTGTTTTCCTGGTGTGTGATTTATCGACGGCTTGCTCCGCCGTCATTCCGCGCCACTTGCTTCAGGCTCGTGATCCCAGCAGGAGTACACAGCACTCCAAGCACTTGAATACAAAATAAGGTTTATTACGGCTAGCTCTTCTGCATCTACGCATTTTGGTCCTGGATAGGACCATGGTCTCAATAACAGGGGCCATATTACAGTTGGTATATAAGCATGTTGTGTCACAAACAACATAAACGAGGGACCACAATAGTCGATCCTTCTGCCTAAAACGCGGTGGCCACCTTATAATGTGCGAACTTAAATTTTACAAAAAGTACATACAGTATATATATATATATGCAGAAAGTGTATCCACTCGAGAACAATGGGATACGGAGGAACTCCTCGGTGAGTATTCAAAAAGAAACTTTATTCCAAGCGCTTGTGAGTGACAAACTGTCAACGCGTTTCAACTGCACACAGCAGCCTTTATCACGACAGAGTGCGCCATCTTGTGGTGCAATAAATAGTGACGTGCACAATTAACATGAAAGACATCCTCAGGTTTAGGGGAAAGGGAAGATGAGAATACTATGAATCGCATTGATATCCAAATGGAGGAGATATTCATATATATGTGTGTGTGTGTGTGTGTAATCCTTTGTTTCCAGCAGCAAAAGGGCTGAACCACCACATGCCGGTGCTGGACAGACGGATGCCACCCCATCAATGAATGCAAAGGAGGACTACTGAAGCCAGGAAAAAAGCTCGGGCTCCGAGGTTAGTTTTCAGTGAGGTTCATTTGTGATGTGTTTGGTGCAGAAAGCACCTTTGTCAAATGACAAAGTTTACAAAGCTGCTGCAGCTCAATGCATCTCGTGAAACACAGGCTTTTTTCGTGGCTTCGAAAGTCTCTCTTTGCACACACACACACATATATATATATATATATACACACACACACACATATATATATACACACACACACACATATTTACATATAAATATATATAAAATGTCACTACAAAAACTAATGTTTAAGTGAAGTTATAGTTAGCATTGGTTATAAAACATTAACAAATGTGTACAAAATAACCTTGGATATTCACTTGAAGCACCAGAGTTAAAGCACAGTAATGGTTGTGAAATAACACAAAGAAACCATTGAAATTCATAATGTATGGTTAAAACAAATCAAGACACTTTACTTCATAATTCACAAATGATAAATATTCACAGAAACCCCAATTTCCACACATTATGATTTTTGTGCAATATAGTTTTATCAGTAAAACTGTATGTCTGTGCAAATTTAGTGGCCATGCAGGGCCTGGTCTATTGCTCGGCTGAAGGCCATGCACAGCGGGTTGGAAATAAGTACGTGTTATGTAAACAATCAAATTCACTTACAAAAACATTAAAAAACTGAGTTATGGTTCTGGCTCAAACACGACAAACCACTGAAATTCGCCAATTATAGTTAGCATTGCACACAACAAATGCCAAAAGTTGCCCCAACTACCATGTTCAAAACACTAATTTGCAAAAGGTAAACAAGTTAAAAAAGGAACCAACAACATGGTGGGAGGGGACGCAAATTAAATCCATTTATTACAATGTATGGCATTTTCCAGTTTGGGTTTTTTAGTGATGTGTGTGTGTGTGTGTATATGTGGTACTTCAAAAGCGTGTACCTAGCCAATAAAGCAGCGGAGCACTGTTTAGGGTCACAGACAAACACAACACCAAAGAGTAATAACAGAGCTAGCTGGATCGTAGACGGTTAATGCATTGTGTTATAATCTTCTTCAAAGTAGTGTGTCTTTAACTCTTTCCAAAATTGGAGCAACATTGGGGTGGTCATGATCCTGGGTGCAGAGATGGAAAAAACCTATAGCGTTGGTTTATATTTTTTTACACTTTTTAGCCTGCAGTCTGATGGTGTCCAGGCTGCGGGTGTGCTGAGAACCACCAGAGATGGTGAGCTTGTCTGGAAGATAAGCAGGGCACTGGTTGTGATGGTTTTGTAAATAATGCAGCTGGTTTTGAAGATGATGCGGGCCAGCAAGGGGAGCCAGTGGAGTTCTCTCAGGAAGGGGGTGATGTGATCATATTTCTTAAGGCCCTGGATGTAATGCAGCATGCAGGATGCCCTTAAGGGTTGCCACAATAGAGTCTGGGAGTGCATGAATCAGGGTGCTAGCACCGTCTCGATGCAAGAGTAAAAGGGTTTGAGTGGCAGTTTCGAAGTTGCTTTCTGGAGGAAATGGTTTCAATTTTGTTTTGAGGGAGAGGTGATATCAGGCGGTCTTTGTAATTTTGGCAATGTGTTCCTTGAGGGTGAGGTTGTTTGAAGCTTTGGATGTCTGAAGCAGTGCTAGCTTTATTCTTTAAATGCTCAGTGGGGTGCGGCTGACCCCTGCAAGACTGTGCATGGGGCCTCCCACTATGTGCCACTGCTATGCACAACCCATCCTCCAACACTGCACCTGCCCTCCTCCCACGGGTGGCCTTTGGCATGGGGGAGCTGGGTCCAGGCCCAGGGTGCCAATCTTTGGAGGGGCGTAGGAAGCTGTCTGCACTAAGGTCATGCAGACAGCAGTGTGCTTGTTACCTGCCTCCGGTGCGGAAGTTGCTGTTTTTAACACCCCATCAGCCTGCTTTCTTGCCGTCTCATGTCCCACTCACCCTCTGCTGCAACAAACTATTAACTCCTCCTACCAACAACAAACAACATGGCACCAGCATGAGGAGCTAATCTGTGAGTGATTTAGGTGAGTCGGGGGGGTGTAGAGATGTACATGCTTAGAGGCGAGGCCAGTTATAACTAATTTAATCAGCCAGGCACTGACCTCTAAACATATAAGGGGCTCCTTGCAGCCTCATTTGTTTTCCACCAGCAGCAGCGAGGGCGTCAACTTTCTTTCTGCCCAGGGTGCTACCCTAGAAAAGGCCAACTTTGCCTTCTCCCTCTTAAGGATTTTATATTGGATTTGATGTGGTCACCTTTTGTTATTTGGAGATCAATTAAAAAATGTTGTGGAGTTGTTTTTCTCATCAATGTTTAATGATGTGTCTTACCTCTAGCCGTGTTATGAGACAAATTCTGCATGACATAATTAAAAACATTAAAAATAAAATACCTTGAAGGAGTCTGCGCACCCCGTCTTAACAAGGCAAACATTTGCGCTGTTGTCTGTGTCAATGGGTCAGGAGTTTTTAGAGATCCACTCTAAATAGCCACTACAAAGGAAACTCCTTGACAGGTTCTTCCATAAAAACCCATAAATGGATGTTTTTTCTATCCTTCCCGGCAATTCGTTACTCCCTCTCCACTGGAAGATTAAAATTGTGTGTTGCACTTGAAGATATCTTTGAGATTCCCCAGCAGAACTTTGGGCAGGATTGTTCTGCTATTGGTGCAAAACCTGGAGAATGTGGAGTTGAGTCAATCAATCAATCAATCATGTCACTTATAAAGCGCACTACATACCCGCGAGGGTCTCAAGGCGCTGGGGGAAGAGGGGGGTGGTGCTGCTACTGATCGAAGAGCCAGGTCTTGAGGAGTCTTCTGAAGGCCAGTAGGTCTTGGGTCTGTCGGAGGTTGGTGGGGAGGGTGTTCCAGGTCTTGGCGGCGAGGTGGGAGAAGGATCTGCCACCGGCGGTCGTTTTCCGGATGCGGGGGACTGTGGCGAGGGCGAGGCTGGTCGAGCGGAGCTGGTGGGTGGGGGTGTAGAAGCTGAGTCGTCTGTTGAGGTAGGCTGGTCCGGAGTTGTGGAGTGCTTTGTGTGCGTGGGTGAGGAGCTTGAAGGTTATCCTCTTGTTGACAGGGAGCCAGTGCAGGTCTCTCAGGTGGGGTGTGATGTGGCTGCGTCGGGGGATGTCGAGGATAAGACGTGCAGAGGCGTTCTGGATGCGTTGCAGCCGTCTCAGGAGCTTAGCCGTCGTTCCTGCGTAGAGGGCGTTTCCGTAGTCCAGCCTGCTGGTGACGAGGGCCTGGGTGACTGTTTTTCTTGTTTCGGTGGGGATCCACTTGAAGATCCTGCGGAGCATTCGGAGGATGTTGAAGCAGGATGAGGAAACGGCGTTGACCTGCTTAGTCATGGAGAGGGTGGGGTCGAGGATGACCCCTAGGTTGCGTACGTGGTCGGTGGGTGGCGGGGCTGTTCCCAGTGATGTTGGCCACCAGGAGTCGTCCCAGGCTGAAGGGTTTTGAACCAAGGATGAGGACCTCCGTCTTGTCCGAGTTCAGCTTCAGGCGGCTGGTCCTCATCCATTCGGCGACGGCCTTCATTCCTTCATGGAGGTGGGCTTTGGCGGTGTGAGGGTCTTTGGTGAGGGAGAGGATCAGCTGGGTGTCGTCGGCGTAGGAGATGATGTTGAGGTTGTGCTGTCGGGCGACGTGGGCGAGAGGTGCCATGTAGATGTTGAACAGCGTTGGGCTGAGGGAGGAGCCTTGGGGTACGCCGCAGATGATCTTGGTGGCCTTGGATCGGAAGGGGCGAGGCGGACGCTTTGTGTTCTGCCGGAAAGGAAGGATGTGGTCCAGTCCAGGGCCTTCTCTTGGATCCCGGCGTCGTGAAGGCGTGTTCGTAGTGTGTGGTGGCAGACCGTGTCGAAGGCGGCTGATAGGTCCAGGAGGATGAGGGCTGCTGTTTCTCCGTTGTCTAGCAGGGTCCTGATGTCATCGGTGGCGGCGATGAGGGCGGTTTCGGTGCTGTGGTTGCTGCGGAAGCCGGACTGGGAAGGGTCCAGGATGTTGTTCTCCTCGAGGTAGCGGGTCAGTTGTTTGTTGACGATTTTCTCGGTGACCTTCACGGGGAACGGGAGCAGAGAGATGGGTCGGACGTTCTTGAGGTCCTTTGGGTCTGCCTTGGGTTTCTTGAGTAAGGCGGTGATCTCGGCGTGCTTCCAGCTTTCCGGGAAGGTTGCTGTCTCGAAGGAGATGTTGATTATTTTCCGGAGATGGGGCGCGATGGCTGTACTGGCTTTGTTGAAGATGTGGTGAGGGCACGGGTCTAGCGGTGAACCGGAGTGGATGGTGTTCATGATCTCGCTGGTGTCCTCGTCGTTGATGTTGATCCAGGAGAGCAGGCGGTTGGTGGTTGTGGGGGCAGTGGTCTCGGTGGTTGCCGGGGTGGTCGTGGTGTTGAAGCTGTCGTGGATGTCGGCGATTTTGCGGTGGAAGAAGGTGGCCAGTGAGTCGCACAGGTCTCGCGACGGCTGGATGTCGTTGGTGTTGGAGCTGGGGTTGGAGAGTTCCTTCACGATGTTGAAGAGCTCTTTGCTGTTGTGTGCGTTGTTGTCTAGGCGGTCTTTGAGTGAGGCCCTTTTGGCGGATCTGATGAGGTGATGGTGACTGCGGGTGGCGCTCTTGTGGGCGGCGTAGCTGTCCGCTGTCCGTTCGTGGACCCAGATCTTCTCCAGTTTTCGGCATGTTCGTTTGGAGGCCTGGAGGTCTTCGGTGAACCAGGTGGCTTTCTTGCTGGTGTGGCTGTTGGGCGGATTCTTGAGCGGGGCGAGGGTGTTGGCGCAGTCGTCAATCCACTGTCTGAGGTTGTGGGCGGCGGTGTCGGGGTCGGAGGGTTCGGCGGGTGGGCTCAGGGCGAGGGTTGTGGTTAGCTGGTCTTCCGTGACTCTGCTCCAGCAGCGGCGAGGCATTTGTTCGGTGCGGTGGTGCGTGGTGGGCTTCCTGTAGGTGAAGTGGATGCAGTGGTGGTCAGTCCAGTGGGGTTCGGAGGTGTGGTTGAAGGAGACGTGTGGGCTTGCGGAAAAGATGGAGTCTAGCGTGTGGCCGGCGGCGTGGGTGGGTGTAGTCACGAGCTGTCTGAGTCCGAGGGTGGCGAGGTTGTCGATCAGGGTGGTGGAGTTGGTGTCCTTGTTGTTCTCGAGGTGGAAGTTCAGGTCCCCGAGGAGGATGTAGTCCGTGGAGGCGATGGCGTGTGTGCTGACGAAGTCAGCGATGGAATCGCTGAACTGTGGTCGGGGTCCGGGGGGTCTGTAGATGAGGGTTCCTCTGAGGGTGGTGTTGGGATCGATGTGGATCTGGAAGTGCATGTGTTCGGCGGTGCTGAGGGTGTCGTCGGTGTTGGTTGAGACTCTGAGGGTGTTCCTGTGGACGATGGCGATGCCTCCTCCGACTCCGTTGGTGCGGTCCCTGCGGGTGATCTTGTATCCGTCCGGGATGGCAATGGCGATGTCGGGGGCTGAAGCGGGATTCAGCCAGGTCTCCGTCAGGAATGCGACGTCTGGGGAGGTTGAGTCGAGAAGGTCCCAGAGTTCGATGGCGTGTTTGCGGGCGGAGCGGGTGTTGAGGAGGATGCATCTGAGGTAGTTGGGTTCTTTCCTGGGCGGTGGTTTGGCGGGGCGGGTGCTGGCGAAGCTGCAGTTCCGGCAGGTGAAGGGCCCTTGGGTGCGCTCGGGGTGGCCTGGTAGCAGGCGTGATCTTTTCCGGGGTTGAGTGCGTGGAGGGTGCTGGCGTCGTATCGGCGTCTGTTGATGTGGCGGGCGCGGGGATGCCCGGACCAGGGGTCTGGCACTGGGCGCGGTCACGGCACGGACGGGCGCAGACGGGCTTGCCTTAGGCGCGCCTTCGGCGCGCCAGCGCGCGGCCGCCATAAATGGGGAGGTGGGAGGGAGGAGCAGGGAATGGGGCAGCGAATGGGCAGTGAGGGGGCGGGGCCGCAGGCGCAGCGGCGGGAAACAGGCACAGAAGGGAAAACGAGCACAATCAGGGCATCAAGGGGCACAGAAAGGAAAAAAAAATTAGCACAATCAGGGGCAGCAAGGGGGCACAGAAAGGAAAAACGAGCACAATCAGGGGCAGCAAGGGGGCACAGAAAGGAAAAAACGAGCACAATCAGGGGCAGCAAGGGGGCACAGAAAGGAAAAGCGAGCACAATCAGGGGCAGCAAGGGGGCACAGAAAGGAAAAAAACGAGCACAATCAGGGGCAGCAAGGGGGCACAGAAAGGAAAAAAACGAGCACAATCAGGGGCAGCAAGGGGGCACAGAAAGGAAAAAAAACGAGCACAATCAGGGGCAGCAAGGGGGTACAGAAAGGAAAAACGAGCACAATCAGGGGCAGCAAGGGGGCACAGAAAGGAAAAAACGAGCACAATCAGGGGCAGCAAGGGGGCACAGAAAGGAAAAAAACGAGCACAATCAGGGGCAGCAAAGGGGTACAGAAAGGAAAAACGAGCACAATCAGGGGCAGCAAGGGGGCACAGAAAGGAAAAAACGAGCACAATCAGGGGCAGCAGCAGGGCACACAGACGGAGCTGTGTGGTGGGGGAGCGACCTACCAGTCAAGGTCAGGGGTCGCTCTCTTCACCACGCAGCGGCCGCCATAAATGGGGAGGTGGGAGGGAGGAGCAGGGAATGGGGCAGCGAATGGGCAGTGAGGGGCGGGGCCGCAGGGCGCAGCGGCGGGAAACAGGCACAGAAGGGAAAACGAGCACAATCAGGGCATCAAGGGGGCACAGAAAGGAAAAAAATGAGCACAATCAGGGGCAGCAAGGGGGCACAGAAAGGAAAAACAGAGCACAATCAGGGGCAGCAAGGGGGCACAGAAAGGAAAAAACGAGCACAATCAGGGGAAGCAAGGGGGCACAGAAAGGAAAAACGAGCACAATCAGGGGCAGCAAGGGGGCACAGAAAGGAAAAAAACGAGCACAATCAGGGGCAGCAAGGGGGCACAGAAAGGAAAAACGAGCACAATCAGGGGCAGCAAGGGGGCACAGAAAGGAAAAAACGAGCACAATCAGGGGCAGGAAGGGGGCACAGAAAGGAAAAAAAACGAGCACAATCAGGGGCAGCAAGGGGGTACAGAAAGGAAAAACAAGCACAATCAGGGGCAGCAAGGGGGCACAGAAAGGAAAAAACGAGCACAATCAGGGGCAGCAGCAGGGCACACAGACGGAGCTGTGTGGTGGGGGAGCGACCTACCAGTCAAGGTCAGGGGTCGCTCTCTTCACCAGCAGCGGCCGCCATAAATGGGGAGGTGGGAGGGAGGAGCAGGGAATGGGGCAGCGAATGGGCAGTGAGGGGGCAGGGCCGCAGGGGCGCAGCGGCGGGAAACAGGCACAGAAGGGAAAACGAGCACAATCAGGGCATCAAGGGGGCACAAGAGTGTTGATTTTGTGTTGATGATCCAAGAAGGCGAGGGAGTGAGGCAGGGAAATCTTAAGGATTTTGGGGGCCCCTGGGCCAAATAAAATGTAGGACCCCCTGCTCGGAAAAACTCTGAATTTATTATCCATTTTCAGCTCATTTAGCACCCAGGAACTATGGTCTGATCACTGACAACCCTCTTCGTTGGCTCCCAAACCTTTAAGATGACCCCAGTCCTTCAGGGGGCCCTCACACAGTGCAAAGTCTTTGAATATTTATGAGATATTGGAGACCTGGGGGCCCTTTTTCACATTGTGCAGTGGACCCCATCATTTTTGCGTTATGCCACTATCTGGGACTGTGCTGAAAGCTTAATGATGGGGTTCCTAGAAAGGTGGGGCCCTGGGTCAGAGCCCACGCCTTAAAACGTCTCTGGGGTGGAGGAGTGCACAACATCTTTGGACTTGCAGAAGGGCATCGTTCTGAACTGGCATCTGGTGCATGTCACTAAAAGAACAGCTGACCTGCACGCGGGACTCAAAGGCAAGACGCCAAGAGCATGGAATAAGAAACGTAACTACGATAAACAGGAAAAAGTGGATTTAAAAATAAAATCCCCTCCGCCCCAATGCGTGCATTATCCGCGGGAAGGGGGAGGCTGGAGCATGGTACACACGCCAGCATGGGGCCGGTGGCAAGGCATGGCTCCCGTGCTCATTAAAGTCCTGGGATCGATTTTCCCCATCATTAGGAGCAGGCAGTGCGCAGTGCGCGCGCTCCGGCCGCTTGATGTGCTCTCACAAGGGGATTCGCCTTTTTTCTCCCATCTTCCTTTCCTCTTCCCACCGGCCGGCTCCTTCCGCTGCAGCACACGCACAGAAGGCAGCATATGAAAGCCCCAAAAGTATTTTTCAGCCGACACTGCCCTCTCTCCATTCAGCCGATGCCCTCCTTTGACACACAAAGCAGACAATGAATTGTTGAAGCGATGAACCTGGCGTGAACCACATCCCTTTTTTGTCTGCGCCGTTAGTGCTCTGAACACCTTCTCTGCCACTCAAGTTTCCTTAAACCTCTTTTTTTTGACAAAACATAAATACCTGGCCTTAAAATACACCTTCTGTAGCTGCGAGTCTTTGCTTTGGAGCCGGCTTCCGCAGAAACGTTGTTATAAACTTTCTGCTTGGATGGGATTGGAAGTGCTGTGTCTTCATGGGGGCTGCTCGGTTCCAGAGGTGCAGGCGCCCAGAATTGGACAACAGTGCGACCAGGCTATGGGAAGAGCAATGCTGAGGTACACAAGCAGGGTTACATCTAGAAGAAGATGCGAGGGTGTGTTACAGCAACATACATCACTGGCGACCCTTCATCTGGTATATTGTGTTCAGTTGTTGAGGACTTATCAAGATTTATAAACCCAGTAATTTAGCAGTGATCTTTATCACTCCGAGGCCTTCTCATTCTCTCACAGTTCTAACTATATGATTTTTATCTCATATATAGACAGGGGTTTCTTGTCCTAACTCTAAAATAGACTTAAAATGTGGCACTTTAACCTAGCCCCTAGGTCTAAGCTACGGGGGACTTACTAAGCTAATGTTCTGAAATACTAAACTCATTGGAGACCCTGTGGATGCTCCTGCCATACTGGGAGGGGGAGGAACCAGGACTGTGAAGATGAAGACCAGGACTCAGAGTAATGAAGATTACTGGTATGTAACTGGCCCATTTTTACCTCCTTGTCCAGCTTCCTCGTCCAAGTCCTAAGAACATGAGGATGTACCAGAGCAGAAAGTGAACTGATGGGCTTGAAAAATGAATACCCAACGAGTTAGAATACTGCAACACCAAGTGAAAATGTAATTTAAAAAAAGAATACAAAACATTTCAGACCCCACAGAGGCTAACACATGGAAACCAAATTCGACCGACAAAGCCCCAACCCCGTACCAAGTAAGGAGTGAAATAGGTGCATGGGGAATCCCAGGTTGCAGTACTGCTTAAGTCCTTTGGGAAATCATCCCTGAAGTCCGCACATGAGAGTCATTATACTAGTAGACTGACCCTGGTCAGAACATCACCTGGGTAAGTCATGGTGATGGCTAGGTACATTTAAAGGCTATGATTTACCATAGTCAGACAGTATACCTGACCAGCCAGTCCAAAAGTGATGAACAGAGAAGTGACTGTGCAAAAAGGAGACCCTCCTTGAATCAAAGAGGGAGGGTCCTGTGTATATCCAAAGTATGTAGCTACACAATCTTAGCAGAGAAGGAAAGAAAACCACACAATCACACGACTAAGGGCCTGATTACGAGTTTGACAGATGGGATACTCTGTCACAAACGTGACGGATATCCCGTCCGTCGTATTACAAGTTCCATAGGATATAATGGAATTGTAATTTGGCGGATGGATATACATCACGCTTGTGACGGAGTAACTCTGTCCACCAAACACGTAATCAGGCCCCAAATCCTGTGAGCAATGGAAACTTAAAGGCACTTTGGGTAGAAAAGTAGGAGTTGGGCGAACAACTATTTTTTACAGGAAAAACACAAAGAAAAAATGCACTGCAAAGTAAGACACCTATATCCCCTATTTGACTACCAGGAAAGTCACCTTGGACTACAAGAACTTTAAATTGACTGAATCCAGTGGATCAAAAAGCTTTCCCTGCAGGCCCTGTAACAACTGGGGAAGGCCTCAAGGTGGCATGGTGAAAAACACTCTAAAGTGTGAGAAACCATCCAAGCCACTGACTGAATGTCCAAACCACTTAAGTCCTGAATGGCAGCCTTTTATTCCTAAGAGCATACACCACCAGACCAAGAAGCATCTCATCCTGGTACAAATCCATCTCCAAATTATGTCAATATCATGCATAATCTTGAGAGTCCCAGGGTGCCAAAACTGTTGAATACAGAGAGCAATCTCACTGGTGCAGCCCTCAACCTGCATCCATAGCCTTTCAAGCTCCAGACCTAGGTGAAAGAGAAAGGATTCGGGAAATGTGAGAATATTTATTGAGGTTCGCTCAAGAATTTAGGAGTTAGAGGAAACCAGGGCCATCTAGGGCAACAAATAGTACCTCAGCATGATTGTTCCAAGTTTTCTCAACCACCAAGGGGAGCAACTGAATCAGAGAAAATGTGGACAGGAAACCTGTGGCCACTGAAGAGAAAATGGATTGGCGCCCCAAGACTTCGCAGCAAGAGTGCAAAAGCAAATTCTGCAATGATTTGAAGAGATCCAATCAAGGGCGACTGAACCAGTCTGTGATTTCCAGACAGAGTCTAGGACACAGGCACTGAGGAGAGAAAGATTTGACTTAAGCAATCTACTGATCTATTGTTCCTCCCTGGCAGGTAAAATGCTGCCTGGGAGTCAAAAATGAGCTCTGCCTGTAGGTTGTCTTGAGCCAGGACCATTAACCTCAGAATCGGAGTCCATCCTGGCGATTGATGCATGTCTACATCATGTGATTGTCCATCGTGGCAGGAACAGACCAGCCCTGAAGTAGAAGAGCAAAAACCATCAATGGCTGTCAATTCACACCAGATGGAGGAATTCCTTACCTTGTCTGTGGTCCTAAGACGCTCAATTGCATTTTCC
The DNA here is from genome assembly GCA_963921515.1 of Calotriton arnoldi. NCBI lineage: Eukaryota > Metazoa > Chordata > Amphibia > Caudata > Salamandridae > Calotriton > Calotriton arnoldi. Next base: position 111,504 of record CAWUFW010019933.1, read on the forward strand.
ACTAGAGTCTTCCCTCACTGGCATCTGTAACCAGGATCAGAAGAGGAGGAACCAAGAGATCCATTTGCCTACATTCTCCAGTGCTATCCACCATGCGAGGACCAGGCGGGTCAACCAAGTGACAGGAACAGGGGCCATGTATTCCATGAAGGCAGGGCTCCAGTGGGAGAAGAGATACTGGATGCCGGGATATACATGACAGCAGTCCCAAGATAGCTCCAGAAGACAGGCAGCCATTTTATCTAGAATCTTTAGCCAGTCTTGAACAGTAGCCATGAATTGAGCTATTAAGGATGACAGAAGTATACCAATTTCAGCTTCCTTGCAAGTGGAGAAGATGCTCACCCAAGTGTGTGCGTAGCACTGCACCACTAAACTGAAGTGTTTGAGACTGCCTCAGATGAGATTTTGTCAAACTGAGCCAGAGTACCTTGCAGACTTGTCAAACATCCCTGCACCCCTTGGAAAAAGAGGCAGAGATTAGCCAATTGTACAAAGCATGGGAACACCTGGATGCCATGAGAGTGGAGCAGACCCAGCAATGGAGCTAGAATCTTTGTGAAGATGCTTTTTGTGTAAGCCAGCACAAATGGAAGCACTTGGAATTGGTAGTGCAGATCCAGGATGCAGAAGTGCAAGGACCACAGGGTCAAATAACTTTGGCACCATTTGACTAATCTCCACAAAACTTCCCAAAAAGGTGCTGCTTTTGATTAGTTTGTGCATCGACAGATTCGGGGGTGATCCATCAAGCGGGGGCCAAGAAAAAAGGGGGGTCCCAGAACACAAACTCCCTATGCATTTTCAATAGACTTCTTTAAGATGGGCTACCGCAAAAACTGCAGAACGGAATTACACCAAATTGGCAGGAAGCTAGATCTTGGTCCGCAGATTGTGCTTTTTGTGATTTGGTGTAAATTCATTGAGTAGTTTTTGAGAAATTACGGGTAAAAAATAATTGTATATCTGGACTGTTGGGTCCACAAGAGCCTCGAGATACTCTTGCAGGAGCACCAATTTAAAAACAGAGTATTCCGATTGGCCCATGGAGCTTTATTTTCCTTGGGCCATCTAGCTCCCACGGGAGTCTGACTTCCGTGGGAGTGAGAGCTCTGACTGACATGAGAAAAATGTTGCTGGCAGCCATTACAGGACTCGGGGACTTAGTTCCCTGTCCTGAAAAAGGAAAATAGTATAAGGGGGCATCCATGGAGGGGACCCGGACAGACCCCCCCTGGGGCCCAAAACAATATAAAAAAATCGGGATCAGAAAAAAAATAGTGGCCTAGCCTCATTTATTAAGTTTATGCCCGGGGGAGCTCACCCCCGGGGCTGTATTCATAATGGGGAGGTGGGCTGTGCTGCCCCCTCCCTGAGCCATTAAAGGCCCTGGAGAGCCCACCCTGGGGCCGAAATGTGCATGATAGCCTAAGCTTCCAGAGGCCCCGGTCAAGCCCATCCCCAGGGACATAATTAGCTTATATATGGAGAGGGGTCTCCCTCCCCGAGCCTTCAGAGGCTCCAGGGAGCCCACCCCTGGGGTCAAATTCCTCAAGCTGCTCGACGTCTGTTCCAAAATTAATGGACCTACCTTTGAACAACTTTTATCTGTATCGAATCTACATTGAGAAATGAAGTTGATATGGGTAGAAAAAGTGGGTACTGTAAACAGTGTCTATGGAAAGAGTTTATTCTGTACCACACTTTTTGCAGACAGTGAAACTCTCATGAGAAATACACCACAGGGTCTTAAAAAAGAGTTTATTTAGAACAGTGTACACTCATAAAAAGACACTAGTAGCTTAAAATAACCAAGGTCTGAAGGTGCTAAAGATCATACTACTTGGAACCTATCATACTGTGGTGAGAAAATTTACAGATAGTCCATCTTTTGAAGCTAAACAAGCACATGTACATGGGTTAGTATCTGGTGCACCCAATATTCTATGTTATGTAGAAATTGTCATGCTACCACAATTATGTCTAATAACTCTAGGCTGCTTACAGTACTTAGTATCTACTACATCGAATCCTTGCCATGTTGGAAATTTTTGTGCAGAACCAAAAACGTGTGTGGAACATAATGGACACAAGTCGTTAACTGTCATCTGCGCACAGAGTTACTCTTCAATACAGAGATTTATAATGTGCTCAGTACCTCTACACAATAGTGATGTATTACAAGCACATGCATTTTTTAAAACACTTACACCCATTAACTGGACACAGGCTGTCCAAGATTATATACAAAAGTAATATGGTAGTTTCCTGCCACTACGTAAACTATAAAATAAACTGGCACACTCAATGGATAATCTTCTGAGTTATGCCATCAATGATCGGGCCCTAAGGTAACTATAACTTGCAACCATGCCATGCACTGTTTTCTCATCGATAATTTTACAGCAAATGTTGCAGTGATATTATCATTGATGTCATAGAACATCTCATGAGTGATGTAATATGTGAGGTTATAAGCAGTGCATGGCGGGCGCAAGTTATAGTTAGCTCTGCTAACTATAACTGGTGAATTTCTGTGTTTTTTTTTAGTTCAAAATGTTAATGTTGTCACTGACAAATTCACCTAACTATAACATTAATTTAGCCTTTGTTTTTTTCAGTGAATATATATATATATATATACACACACACACACACACACACACACACATTACCCAGTGACGGCTGCCACTAGGCAGTGATAGTTAGGTCAGCGTTTCCATAGGAAATGTCTTTTTTCCTAATAACTTTGGCGCAGTTTGACGTATCTTCACAAAACTTTCCAAAAAAGTGTTGGTTTTTTTTGCCTAGTTTATGCATGGAAAGGTTCGGGGTGATCTGTCAAGTGGGGGCCAAGAAAAAAGGGAGACCCCAAAAAGCAAAATCCCCATGCACTTTCCATAAACTTTTTTAGACAGCGCTACAGCAAAAACTGCTGAACGGAATTACACCAAATTTGTCAGGAAGCTAGATCTTGGTCCCAAAATCTTGCTTTTGGTGATTTGGTGTAAATTCGTTCAGTGGTTTTTGAGATATTAAGGTTTAAAATATTTGTATATATGGATGGTTCTCTTCAAGTGACTCTCGCAAGAGACCCGTGGAGCATTCTGATTGGCTCAGGGAGCTTTTTTTTTTAACTTTTGGCCAATTTGCTCCTGTGGGTGTCAGACTCCTGCGAAAGCAAGCGCTCTGATTGGCTGCCAGCGTCATGAGAAAAATGTTGCTGGCAGCCATTACAGGACTCGGGGACTTAGTCCCCTGTCCTGTAGTTTGAAAAAAATATATATAAGTGGGCGGGTAGGGATACCCTGCCCCCTAGGCCCTGTGGGGGGACCAAGAGGAAACCCACCCACCCCAGGGCCAAAATAAAAAATAAAAAAATTCCACGATCCCGCGGGACCACTGAAAAAAAGAAGAAGAAAATGTCGGCCACTGCGGTCTTTAGTATATAAATGGGGAGGGGACTGTGAGTAGGGCCCCAATACCCGAGCCCGTTTTGAGCCCCGGGGACAGCATCCGTCGGGGTCGCAATCTTTCATTCAGGGGAAGATGGGGGTGGCTACTCTCCCTGAACCATTATTGGCTCCAGGAAACCCATCCCCAGGGGCCTTATTTCATAGGGAGAGGGTGCTTGCATCCCCCTCCGCATGCCTTTATTGGCACTGGGGAGCCCATCCAATGGGGCCCCTATCTCTAATTAAGGGGAGGGGACAAGCGCCCCTCCCCATGCCATTAAAGGCCCCAGGAAGCTCATCTCCCAGGGCCGAAATGTACAGTAAAGGAGAGAGAGGCCGCGCAGCCTGCCCTCCCTGAGCCTTTAAAGGCCCTGAGGACCTCATCCCCTGGGCCCGGCTCAGTGTCTGTGTCCTAGCCTAGGGAGCCCACCTCTGGGACACAGTAGTTTCCCTGTGTGCACCAGCGTGGGAAGGGAAATATGTGTTTGCTCCTGCCTGCTGGGAGCATTTTTAAATCTGCTTGCAAATGGCAGCAAACACTAAGGGCCTGATTTGGAGGTTGGTGGACCAGGTTACTCCGTCACAAACGTGACGGATATCCCGTCTGCTGTATTAGGAATCCATTATATCCTACGGCATGTAATACGGCGGACGGGATATCCGTCATGTTTGTGACGGTGTAACCCTTCCGCCAAACTCGAAATCAGGCCCTAAGTCTGCTCCCAGTGAGCAGGAAATTTAAATATGCGCCAGCCGGTTGGGAGGAGACTTGTGCTGTTTCCCTGCCTGCTTTAATGCGGGCAGGGAAACAAAACACATATTGCTCCCACCCGGAGGAAGCATGTAAAAAAGCAGGAGCTCCCTCCGGGTGGGTGCAATGCCAGCTTCCGCATCATGTGGTCACGGGGACCCTGGAACTCCCTCTGTGGCTCCAACGTGTTGGTTGGTGAGTGCTCCGGGTGCTCCGGGTGGGCACCAGAGCATACACCGATATTTAAATGAGGCCCCAGGAGATGGGGTCCCTGGGGCCAAAATAGGCTCAGGCAGGGGAGCAACATGAATGATGTCATAGAACACGTCATGAGTGATGTATAATGTGAGGTCATAAGCAGTACACTGCAGGAGCGCAAGTTATAGTTGGCTTTGCTAACTATAACTGGTGAATTTCTGTGATTTTTTTAGTTCAAAACGTCAATGTTGTCACTGAGATATTCACCTTACTGTAACGTCACTCTAACCTTTGGTTTTTTTCAGTGAATTTCTAAGGTTTGTTTTAAACAAACAAGGTCTTTTTATCACACCTAACTATAATGTTACATTAGCCTTCGTTTTTGTCAGTGAATAAATAAATACATATATATATATATATATATATATATATATATATATACATATATATACATATAGGAAAAGAGAAGTCCCACGTGCAACTCCACTCCACCATGAACGGGACACGGACTCCAACAATATGTGCTTTGCCATGTAGATTTTATTTTATACAGACATAGCGATATATATATATATATATATATATATATATAAAAATTGTTTTCTGAAAAAAACAAAAGGACATTATAATTAGGTGAATATGTCAGTTAAAAAACTGTTTTAAACAAACAAAATCACTGATTTTCACCAGTTACAGTTATCTCAATTAACTGTAACTCATGCCCTAAGGTAACTGCAACTCGCGCCACCGCCTAGCACAGTGTTGCAATTAATGATGTTACTTCAGATGGTGCAGTGATGTTATCAATGATGTCATATAACATGTCTAAGCCAATGGCCAGGCCCTGCGCCAAACCCCCCACGGGCGTGCATGGCTGACTATGTGATGTAACATATTAAGGGTGCAATTTTAAGTACAGCAGATCTACTGACTTTGTCAAAGAGACAGAATGCCAAAATACAAAAAGTGGGCCTAGTGGGTTTATCAAGGGGCCAGCACATCACCAAATTTGAGCAGACCTATAGTCTCAGTCAAAAAACTCATAAATAAGTATAATCAAATGTATATTTTATAAATTCACAGATTGCAACATTTAATAAAAGTGATTGTCATAATCTATTTTCAATCATGTCTTAGTATAAAAAAATCAAAATTCCGTCAAGTCTCTTTTTTTAACGTTTTTAAGTCCACAAAATGCAACATGAGAACCCATCACAAGGGATTACTGCCATCCAGCTGAAGATTTTGCAGCTTCAGCTTGGAGGTGCTTTAAAAACATGATCAGCTCTCATGAGGTCATGGATTCCATGATCCGGGAGGCTTACTGTTTTTTTTAAATGTTGCTGGGGGGCTGCTGCACTCCTGGCAGCACCCCACAACATTATGAAAAATGGTTGGTGGTGCCCCTACCTCTTCTGGTGGTACCACCAGAATGAAAAAATATACTGGGTGCTGGTGGGAGTCATCCTTTTTTTTTAAGTGCCTGAGGAATCCACAATAGCCCTAATGGTTATGTCTGCGGGTGGGGCGTGGGCCCTCCTGACTCTCCGGCCAGCACCCATTCCCACAGGAAAGGTTTCTGTAAAAATCATGCTGAACGAAATTACACCACATTTGGTACAAAGTTAGAGCCTTTATTCAGAAAGTGTGCTTTTTTATTTGGTGTAATTCTGTTCAGTAATTTTTTGATCAATTTTCATTTAAAAAGGTTCTCAAATGGGCATAAAGGGGTTAACTCTGTTACAAAGTTAGAGTTATCTGGACCATTGGGTACAGTGGTACCTTTGCAGCTTCCCAATTTAAAATAAATTGTCTGTTCTGGTTGGCTGCAAGATCTTTTTCTACCATCAGCAATTTCAGTATTGTGGATCCAGGGAAGGATCTGCAGTACTGGAACAATCTGATTAACTGGCTGCAATACGAAATAAATGTTGTAGCTGCCAATACAATGATCGTAGATCCGGTCCCTAATACTGAAAAAATGTTTAAAAAAAGGGCATATAAGGTTTTTTTGAAAAAGTATGAAAGGCCTAGTCATAGACCAGACCCTGTGGTCAACTGCCGGTGTGCAGGCTGTATGCCATGTGCAGCGGAATGTGGCTGCCCTGAGGGGTTTGGCACAGGACGTATCCCCCCCAACTATGCACGACTGAAGACAGTGCGCAGTGATTGGGTCGGCCATCCATGGGGGGATTGGGAGACTGAGTGCAGGTTACCTGTGGGTTGTTAGGCGCAGGTACCGCCAGACATCAAGCCCTGCAGCCAATACCCCGCTTCGCACGTATCCTCCGAGATGTCATCAATGATATCGTTTAACTTGTCATGGGTGATATAATATGTGAGGTCATAAGCACTGAGTGACGGGGGTACAAGTTATAGTTAGTTTGCTAAAATATAATTGGTAAATTTCAGTGTTTTTTTCCTTTTTTAAAACAGTAATTTTTATTGCAAGTGACATTATAGTTAGGTATTGCAAGAAACACCTTACCATACATAAAAAAATGCCAGAAATTCACTGCAAGAAAACAAAGGTTAAACTGACATTAAAGGTTAGGTGACAAAGTCACACATATTGTAACATTTAAAAACAAAACAAACACTAACATTTGCAAGTTCTAGTTTACAGGGCTAACTACAACTTGTCCCCACACAATGCACTGCTTTAAAGTCACATATTACATCACTCATGATATTTTAAATGATATGATTTATGACAACACAAGTTTTTTTGTTTTCTTTTTTAATGTTTTTTAAACAATGAGGGCCTGATTCAGAAAGGTAAACTTACATGTTTGTGTAAGTTTTCTCTTTTTCCATAGTCGCAAAACTGCATTTTAATAGTAAGTTTACAAGTGCGGAAACTCCATAGTCGGGCGGAGAATTACGCACATAAAAAGATGGGACAGGCCTATCTTTTTATGTGCGGAGTTCTCTGCCGCGACTGCGTGTGTAAACTATTAAAATGCTGTTTCATTTTTTTATATTATTTTTATTGGGGTTTTGCATTTAAGAGAAAAAACAATAAAACAGCATAATACTCTAGTGCAGAGACAGGCAATAGCAAAGGCTTCAAGACATAGCAAGAGCTGCAATCATTACAAACAATAGTCTGAGTCCCGTTAAAGCAATATGACAAACAACAATAACAGTGGGGGAAAGCAGATCGAGAACTAGGGCGTGGGATGGGGCCGGAGGCAAGTACAGCATGAAATGTGGAGGATTATATGCAGAGGGGGCTAGAGGGGTGGGCATGACGTAGTGGAATTGTGAAAATAATATACAGTGGGACGGCTATTGGGAGGTAAGATGATGTGTTTCAGGATCGAAGGCAGTCGCGGCTGCCAAAATAAAGAGGTGGTGGGGTGGGTGGAGGGGGCGTGGGGGAGCACGGTAGGGGGAGCGTGCGGGGAGGGGGGTTATACCAAAAAATACATTAAAAAGAAAAACATACCTGGAGCTGTCTCCCGCCTGCTGCGTCGCACTCGGCATAGTCCTTCCTGGTCCCAGCAAGCACTGGGGCCATGTCACGGGCTCCCTGCAATCCCCGCGCTGCTCTCACGGGACAGCAGTGCGGGGATTAGTCTGAGCGGGCACAAAAGATGTCCTGCGCTGACCAGGTAGTCTGTGGGGTTTCTCCAGCTCGGCTGCTCTATGCAGCAGTGCTGGAGAAACCCAAGTACGCCTGTGTGTTTTGGAAGGCCGGCCAAACACGTATGCGCACTTAAGGAGTGCACATAGCACTCCTCCTCCCCATGCCCCGCCTCCCTTTGCAAGCTGGCTCAGAGCCAGAAATTGAAAAATAAAATGATGACATCGTTTTATTTTTCATTTACTGGCTCTGAGCCAGGCAGTGAGGCGACGCTCCGCCGCCATTGCGGAGGAGCCGCCACTGATTGAAGGAGATGAGGAATGTTACGTCCACGGAATCTCAGGGACACAAAATTTAGTAGGGCTTCAGACCGAGTGAGTAGGTATGGTAGTCAAAGGGGGAGGGGTCTTCTGGGGTTGTGAGATGCACAAACTGCGGCAAATAGCGTGTCCCATTCAGGGGAGATGGGACGTCTGAGGATACAATGTGCCTCTTCATATTGGAGAGCTGTACCCCTCGCATTTCCCAATTTCTGTACTGCGCCCCGCCATGCCTCCAAGGACGGAGCAGTAGAGGCCTTCTCTTGTAGTGTAAGTGTTCTCTTGGCCAGCAGCAGGGCTGGGCTAGCAAAGCATGTGCGAACAATGTGCCTTTTCCTACATTTAAAATGCTGTTTCATGAACACTGAAAAAGTGTAAACTTTACACAAACGTATAAGTTTACCTTTGTGAATCAGGCCCTGATTTGTTTTACTTAATAATGTTGTAACTTTTGTTTTTTATTTTATTTTTTACTTGTGGTTGTTGCACAATTTTTTGCGGTTTTCTTTTAAGGGCATGTCTATAGCTTTGGTGAAAATTCTCCTGTTAGTCTTGTCTGAAGAGAACACCTGATGACATTAATTTCAGAATGTCTTCAAATACTGCTTATTGCAGTCTTGCCCATCCTGTTAGTGTTTTAGTACAACAGCAGGTGATCTTTTTACTTCATCACCTGCTGCATGTTCTCACTGGTCCTCAGCCCAGGCAATCTCGTTTGGGTGCATCAATCTGAGGTGCTTCCACATTCCGGAAGTGCCCATGAAGTAGTGCCCAAGATGGCCACCATGATGTTTTTGATTGCACAACGTGCTTGTGATATCGCGGGCACTGATTAATTTTTTCCCTGGAGGTAGCTAAAAAATATCCTACACAACAGATTCTATCTCGGGCCCCGTCAATGGTGGTGCTGTAGATGTTATAGGCACCACAATTACATCTTCATAGTGCGATGATGGTGTTAGATTATGCCTGGTGCTTCATCTGTTTGATTACTCCTTCTCCCTAGTTTTGCAAGAAGTCATGATGGATGTGGACAGAATTGTTTTCACTTCACTCTATCAAATACCAATGACAAATGGTATTCAGGAACTTTCTTTATGTTTATTTTCTATACTGTATGGGCTTATTGATCACTTTCTGGCCCATCAAATGACTGTTCTCATTTCATTTTTTAATCTTCCATAAGGTAATGCGGTACTCCTGCAAGACCCGTAGAGTTAATGAGGGAGTGCTGGGTCACTCCTGCAAGACCTTTACCTCTTTTCCTGGGTTCTGCCGGGAGTATCAGGGGACCTGGAATTTTTTTTTAAGTTGTGCTCACTATGAAGGGGTACTTGCATTTAAACTTTAAGCCTAGACGCTTTCTCACAGGCCCAAAAGAGAAAGATGTCTTGAAGTTTTTAATGAAATGTTTAACTTTTTAGGTGTTACACATCCTCTCTCCAGTCTCTGATGGTTTTCTTTTGTATTGTGAAATTTGTTTGGGATTGTGCAAAAACAATAGGCATCTGGAGAAGAGGATAGGGAATACCACTTGGCAAAAGAAGAGGAGCAGCGGGAAAACCCACACACCACATCCCAATCAATTATCTGGAACGTCTTCAAAATTCCACTGGGAGAAAAAAAATTCAATCAATGTGGTCACCTGCACCCTATCGAATCGCCAATTTTCCAGCGGTACTGGAAAAAATATTTTTTCCGTATCCCTGGTATGTTGAAACATCTGAAGGAATGGCACACCTGGCAGCTCAATGCTGTGAAGAGCAAGCGTCAGGAGGACGAAGAAGCCTCCATATCAAGTGCTCCACTCCACGGTGTACAGCTTGGTGACACTGCTACTGCTGAAGCTGCAGGCAACCTGACCCACAACTTGAATCCGCATTAAAGTAGAATTGAAGTGTACTGCATGGATTGCGGTAGATTTGACTCTGCTGGAGAGCAGCTCATCCAACCCCGAGACCAGCGCCTTACTGCTCACCAGCAAGTCTGCACAAAATATTTTTTTTCCACATTTTTTTAATCTAAGTTTTAATGTTTCTTTTTTTGCTATAAATTCAATCCCAAAACATTTAAAAATACAAGAGTTAAAAGCAATTGAAAAAATCAAAAAAGTATCCTTTTTAGAACCACCTTTCCTAGTTCAAAGAGAGAAAAACTGTTGATGTTGTTTGTCATGTCTGTTTATTAAGGTTAGGGTTGGCTGCAGGGCCTGGGGTGAACAAGTTCCCTTCTATTTCTATTTAAAAGATTTGTAGAGCGCGTCAGCTGCCCCAGCCAAGAGGCGTCCCGGCGCTAACAGCAAATAGGAGACCACAATGCAGGGGCGGACCAGAGTGACCTACACAGTGGGAAAGAGAAAAGTTTTGATAGCTTTCCTGAATTCGAGGAAGTTACTGAGGCCTCAAATATGGAGGGGCAGTGAGTTCCAGAGAATAGCCGCTCTGTACCGGAAGGAGCGCCCTCCGGCCCGAGTCCTCCTGACCCGAGGGACCACTAGCAAATGTTGGCCCATGGAGCAAAGCTGACGGGAGGGGACATAAGCAGAGAGCAGATCAGTCAAAATGTTAGGGGAGGCGAACTTCAAGATTTTAAAGGCTATGCAAAGAGCCTTGAACTCAATCCGTTGAGCCACAGGCAGCCAATGAAGGCGGCGGATTGTGTTAGTCACCGAACAGACTCTGCGCAGACCCAGAAGAGATCTTGCTGCGGCGTTCTGTACTCTATGTAGCCTGTGTACTTCCACCTTGTTAGCCCCCAGATACAGAGAGTTTGCGTAATCAAGCCTAGATGTAATCAAGGCCTGAATGATGATCTGTCTGGTCGGGGCATCAAAGAAACCCAAAATAGGTTTGAGTCCGCGCAGCAAACCGAAACAAGTACCCGCCACCTTCTTTGTTTGGGTCTGGAAATTGAGAGAGGCGTCCATCCAAACCCCCAAGGTCTTTACAACCTGCTTGGGAGGGGGCGGGGTGCCTAGATTCGTGGGCCACCAATACTCATTCCATAGCCCATGATCCCTACCCACCAGCAACACCTCCGACTTGCTGGCATTCAGCTGGAGGCAGTTAGCTGTCATCCACCCGGCAACTGCAGCAAGATCGCCTTGAAACTTGGAGGCGTCGTGCTTAGAGTTGCTCGAGAGGGCTACCACCAGCTGAGTGTCGTTGGCGTAGGAGACCACAGTCAGTCCTCTGCTCTTGGCTATTACAGCCAGAGGTTGTACATACAAATTGAAGAGCAGAGGGCTCAGGGAAGAGCCCTGTGGCACCCCATGCTTGATGGGGAAGGTGGGCGAGGAGAAAGGGGGAGCAATCACCTGAAAAGTCCTATCAGAGAGAAATGACGCAAGCCACTTCAAAGCAAGGCCACCGATGCCAGCCTCTTCCAGACGGCGCAACAGGATTGCATGGGACACAGTGTCGAATGCGGCACTGAGATCCAGAAGGATCAGTGCCGATGTCTGTCCTGCGTCCATCGCTGTCCAGAGATGTTCTGTCACCGCCAGGAGCGCCGACTCAGTACTATGGCCGGGGCGAAAGCCATTTTGCGAGGGATCTAGAGTATTATTGGAGGTCAAGTGGTCTGAGAGGATGGAGTTGATATATGCCTCCATGATCTTGCCAGGCCATGAAAGCAATGAAATTGGCCTGAAGTTTTCTGTTTTTTTTTAGTCCAATGAGGGTTTTTTGAGCAATGGTATCACCCTAGCCTGTTTCCATGCTGTAGGCACGACAGCTAAGCTGAACGATTTGTTGATCACTTGACCTAGGAGAGGAGAAATAGTTGGTAAAATTTTCCTGAAATGGTCAGGTTTCAGTGGGTCGGCCGGTGAGCCTGTCTTAATTTTGGCACAAAGGGTAAGTAAACGGTCTTGCTGAATCTGAGGGAAAACCTCTAAAGTGGCGATCGTGCCATTATTGGATATCTCAGGGCGGCCGGTTTGGGCCGCGGGAAAACATCTATAGATGTCTTCTACCTTTTTAAGAAAGAACGAGGCAAGCTCCGAGGTGATCAGTGGGCCAGCGGCCCCCTTCTGATTTTTGAGACCTGAAACAATTGAGAAGATACTCTTTGCGGGATTGATGCGGTTACTGATTTCTTTAGCGTAAAATGCAGCGCGCTCAATATGGATAGCCTTGTGATAGATCTTTACAGCATCCCGATAGAGATCTTTAGATAACGGGTCAAAGTCCCTTCTCCAAAATCTTTCACGTTTTTTGCAGGTTTTCCGCAGCACAGCTAATTTGTCGTTGTACCACGGATTAGATTTGGAGGTGTGGTTCAGGGACCATTTAGCTGGGATCAGCTTATCCAGCGGCTGATTGATCCAATCCGAAAAGGCCGAATTAGCCTTGTCAGGATCCATCGGTAACACCGGAACAGTAGAGGAAAGATGGGCTTGGAGTTGATCCCAATTTAATTTGTGCCACGGGCGTTTAAGGGAGAGAGGGTTGTCTAATTTGCGCACAGGTACAGTGCCCTGAATAGACAAGGGGACTAAAAAGTGGTCAGACCAACCCATAGGGACCGGCGGTTGGACCGTGAGGGACGAAATATTAGTAAAAACAGGGTCCAACAGATGACCAGCCGAGTGTGTAGGACCAGAGACACGCTGGTCGAGCTGACAAGCAGCTAAATCCGCCACCAGATTAGCCACATCCACGTCAAGGTGGTTATCAAAATGAAGGTTCAAGTCTCCTAAGACTGTAAAATTAGAGGTATTGACCGCCAAAGTGCTGACGGTTTCAACAAGGGCTTCCCTAAAAACCTTGGATGGGCCCGGGGGACGATATACCAATAAACCAGTCATGGTATAATTGGGATTAAAAGCAATTTTAAAACAAGCACATTTGCAGCCCAAGATGGGCTGTTTGATGAAGGTGCAGGGATAGCCGGTTTTGACAATAACCGCAATGCCCCCACCTCTCGTTTCTCTGTTCAGGGTATGAATAACATAACCCTCCGGGAGTGCCAGCCCCGGAATCGCCACCGAATCTTCAGAAAGCCAAGTCTCGGTTAGAAACAGGGTATCAGGAGATTCAGTTTCCAAAAGATCATAGACATCAACACAATGTTTGACCAGGGAGCGGCAATTCAGGTGGAAAATAATCGTACTTTTGCCTGGGGGAGGGGGGCAGGCATGTGGAGCTACTGGGATAATAGATGTGAAGCCACAGCATTTACAGCTGAAGGGACCCTCTAGACCACCCAAACCGTAGACCTGACACCTAGCAGACAGCGTCCTGAATGCTAACAGCACATTCCGGGCATAAGTATGTTGTGGTTTTGTAAGATTGGCAGCATGTCTGGTGTCTGGCCTTCGACTAGACTCTGCAAAAATCCCCAGATGGGCAGCCAACTCCCCCCTCCACACGCAGCCAAATGCTATGCGCAGCTGCGAGTTGGCTCCAGGACTTAGCCTGAAACTGAGGTTAGGTCCTGCACCCATTCCCCCTGAACATTAAACTCAGCTGTGCACTGCCTTTGCCCATGCCAGTGGAGGGTGGGGGGGGCTGAGTGCAGGTCTTGGCCAGTGACCAGGCCATGTGCTGGCCCCACCATGAATCTAGGCCCTGCAACCAACTGAATGCGGATGTCGAGCCTCCTGTTGACCTCCTCCCTAACCAACCAGTGATACCTTCACACATTTTAAATATTTATTTTTTTACTAAATATTTATTTTTTTGGGCTGTACAGCGGTACTCCCACAGTATTGCCACACAAGCTTCAAACCCATAGTACCGCAGGACCATGCAAGCGTCATCCAGTCAAGCGGTACCACATCAGAGACCCGCACTGGGTCCTGTTGGAGTACCGCAGAACCAGTGACACCATTTTTTTTTCCACAGATGGGGGTGGTGCCCTCTGATGCGCACTCCCCACCCCCACAAGTGCCAGGGGGTTAGGGTAGCCCTACCCTGTCCCCTTGTATGTTTTTTTAACAAATTAAAGACAGGGGAACAAGTCCCTGTATCCTGCAATGGTGGCCATAACAATTTTCTCCAAGTTGCATCCAGCGAATCAGAATGTTCAGTACCGTGAGACTGGTACTGAATCCATGGTACCGAAAAGGCAGATGAGAGAAAAAGCTCTTTGGCCAATCAGATACCCTGATGGTTTTAAATTACGATACCGCAGGACTCCCGCCAGACTCCTCCGGGACAAGTCTTCTATAGATCCCTATAATTTTTACCCCTTCATGACCATCCTGTGTACCTCATTAAATGTGAATTTCTCAAAAACATCTGACCGAATTTATGAGATATAATAAAAAGCACGCCTTCTGAGTAAAGTTCAACGTTTTTCCCAAATTTGGTATAATTCCGTTCAGCAGTTTTTTCTGTATCGCTTCCCAAAATTTTCTATTGGAATTAAAATAGGCAAACAAAGTTTTAGGATCCGCTCCCCCCCTTGTTCTTGGCCCCCGCTTAGCAGCTCTTCACAAAACAATAATGAAAGGAACTAGGGTAGATTAACTTTTTGGGGGGAAAGTTTCAAGAAGATTCATCAAATGGTGCCAAAGTTATTAGTGAAACAAGAAACGCTTTTCCTATGGAAACTGACCTAACTATAACCACTGTTAATATATATGTCACACTGGTAGTGATTGACAAATCTCCACAAACAGTTTTAAACAAAGTTTATCCACTTTGGATCCTTCATTGAAGGGTTTGGCTGATCCGTGAAGTGGGGGAGAAGAAAAAAGGGGTCTCATTAGTGCTTTCTCAGTGAACTTCTAATTTAAAAAAATAATCTTACTACCTTCTTCAAGGCCATTGCATTTTTCAGTGGTGGCTGGTGACCTTTAAAATTGGTGGGGCATAAAAGTTCAGGGTGAGTGCGTGGTGGCGAGCAAGCGTAGTGAGCGAGCCCAACTGCCATAAGTGGGCTCGGGGGATGGGTTCTCCCTCCAAGAAAGTTTTGACAAAAGAGTGGGCAAATGGTGCATTTTTGAGCAAATTTGAGAAAGCAAGGTTAATAAAGCAACTGTGAAAGTGTAGTTATGACATCAATAAAGAGATTTCCTATGATAATGACGAAGGTAGCTGCTTATTCACTATAACCAGGTGCTGACAAAGTGAGAATCATCACTTCTTCATTTCATGCAGAGACGAGGCGCCTTACAGCAGAGCTGCTCTACTCACCGACCATTCTCAGAAGGGACGTGGCACCTTTCTCTACCCTACAGCGTACACAACCAACTGTAAATGGACATTTTGAGCAATGAGGTTGGAGGTGACATGTTTCCTGTTCAAAAGTCATCAGCACCTGGATAACATTCTATGCGTATATTTTATCTGTACTGCTGCTGCTCCCCTTGAGATCAGTATCGTGCTCGCTCAGCTTCTAGTAAATGGAAAGCTGGGATACATTCCCCATAACAGCCCTGACCCACGTGTTTTAGTCCAATCTTCAGGGGACAAACAGAAGCGAAGGGGGCACACACACTTCGACTGAGGAAACACAAGGAAAGTTTGGTGTGGCCAAGATCGCAAGCATGGTGAAGTGGGGTAGTGGAGATTGGAACTCAAGCCTTCAGGGTCTGGAGCCAACATTCTTGACCACACATGAAATCTTCTATGGACGCTGGAGCTGGCCTGGGGACTGTCTACGTGCACATGTCTCCCTCACAGGCAGCTCTGGCCATGTGCTTGAGGACGGAGAAAAAGAAAATGTGTCCACAGGCCCTTCTAGAACTTGAGTATCGGCGCAAAACCTGACGTGAGACTCAGTGGCGGCTGGTGGAATTTGAAACTGGTAGGGCGTATGCAGAACGAATCAACGCATGCGAGCAAGCCCGACGGCAATAAGGGGGTTCGGGGGTTCCCCCGTGAAGAAATTTTAAAAAATTGGCATCTTTTGGGGCGATTTTCAGCACTATTTCTGTGATAAATGGACTAAAAATTCAGTTCTTCTAGGCATTCATAACAGAAAACTCATACATTATTTCAGAGAATTTCTGGGTTGCCAAGCTAGTCTGACTTCTGAAGAGGGCTAGGGTACTAAGCAAGACTGCTTTGGCTCTACCCTTTCCAATAGAAAACACTAGTTAGCGATGTGAACAAGTTCAATGGACAAATCTGGGGTCTAGGGAGAGTCCTCTCCTGAGAAAGAAATTTAAAAAAGATTGGCAAATGGTGCATTTTAAAGCAAATGAATGCAGCGATAAAGCAAGGCTTATTAAGCAGTGGGAACGTATAGTCTTGAAATATTAAACACATTAAAAACTGCCCCGTATCTTCTTGCATTAATTTGTTCAACAGTTACTGTAATATGTAAATTGTTCTGCATGACAACTTTAGCCCTTTAAAATGTATGCTTGCCCAGTGTCTTGCACTGCATGCAGCATTAACTTAGGAAAAATATGCTCTAACCAGACTTCGGGAAGCACCCACAGCTGCTGGCTGTAACCAGTCATATAGAAATATTTGCAGACAGGTCTTTAAGTGAGATGAAAAAAGTGGGTGCTCCCTATAAAGGAACATGCCAAATACATTTCTGTGATTCCCATAGTGTGCCATCAGACCGGTATTTTGGTTTCTCTCTGAGATGTAATTTTATCCAGATAAATGGCACAGCAACTGACATACGCCTAAAGCCTTTCACTATGATTGGCTTTGTCACTGGGTGTTAGCTGTTTAAGATAAATGAGTAACAACAATGATTTCTTATAAATAATTAACATTGAAAATGTTTAAATTCTGAAATAGTGAGTCTGTGAATTAAATAGCATTGAGGCCTGTGGAAGGAGTTTTGGCCTTCAATTATGTGTGCTTTATGTTAGATATGTATCCTCTTTTTCTCTGCATATCTTGTCTATCTGCACATCTTCAACCCCCTCTCTTTCCTCTTCAGCATCCTCTTTTCACTCTTCCCCGAATGTCCTTCCTCACATGTCACTTCACCGCCCCAACATGCACTGCACTCCCTCAAATATAAGCACTTTAATTTCTCTTACTTTTGCCTTGCAAATATTTTGACAACAGTGTACCCCCTTCACACACATTTCCACAGAATTTCAGTTGCAAATGGAATACACAAATATTGTTCTGTGTGCTCTGCAGAGAGGCCAACCCACTGACAGGCACTCTGTTTGGCTTTAGCCTTAGCGCCTGCGTGCTCACTGCTCAATCAAAGCCCCTCATAAACACCTGGCATGGCTCAAGCCTCAAAGTATGCACAGAAAAAAATACAGATAAACAACCACATTATAAAATAGCTAACTCGTGGGGAATGCAAGATCAAGTAAACATGTAAAATAAGAGAGGAACTAAATCGCTGAAATGCATTCCCTCGACATTTTTAACATTCATTGTTTGCAAGTCAATTCATGTTTTTGGCATCAGTGATAACTTAGGGCCATGTACACAGGGCCAGTTTTAATGCCATATATCAGAGGACTGGCTACTGTAAGCACGTTACACAGTAACCACATATCTCTCGCTTTGGGCCTGACTCGGATATTTGGATCCATTTCACAAGGGAGCAAATGCCGCAGCTCCACTTCTACAGGAGCGAGCAATGTGCAGCAAGGGCCTGGGGTGTCAGTGGGGGAGGTAAGCATGATGAGGGGTCTCGGCACAATATGCAGAACACAGCATAGTAGCATCGATCAAACCAAGGTGTAATGGACGAGTGCATGAGCAACGGCAGCATTGCGGCTGCCAGGCTCAACAGGCACAGGGGGGCAGGGTTACAGGCAGCGACTGTGTGAGGTGGGAGACAAGCCTGCATGGGGAGCTCTTACTGGGGGTATTAGTGATTTGACCTTACTTATTCTGAGTGCTGCACTTGTTCTCTGACCTCTAACTGTTATTGGTGATAACATTGTTCTGTATACCACGCTTGCTCTCGTAGATGCACTTTTAGCGGTGCTCTGCTGTGCTGGCTCGCTCTGCTACAGTTGCTCTGTGTGCTCAGTGTTTGAGTGTTCACGTTTTCCAGGCGCTACACTTGTTTTGGGCCTACATTTGCACTCGGTGCTATACTTGTTTAGTGTGCTGCCCGCACTCTCTCTCTGTTACGCGCTTATACCCTTTATAATTTGTACTCGTTCTTAATACTACGCCTTTCACCATTCTGTTCTTGTTGGTGCTGTGTTGTACTTGTTTAATTTTGTGTATGTGTTTGTTGTCAATGCTTTGCTGGTTCTCAGCACTACACTTGTTACTCGACTGTATTACTCTATGTACTCACTATATTATCAGTATCTCTCGTTTTGGGCCCTGTTTATTTTCGCATGACAGTTGTTCTCTGTTGTTCATCTATGTGCCATGCTGGTCCTTAGTTCTGCACTGGTTATCCGTGCAGCTAATGTTCACAGTGCTGTATTTGTTCTTGCGACTGCACATATTCTCAGTGCTGCACTGTCTCTCTCTCGCTACAACACGTGGGTCAGGGTCTGGAGTTGGGCATGTTGTTATCAGATCTATACTAGCTTCTGGCTCTGTAATTGCTATTCGTGTGCTCGGGGCTGCACTTGTTTCCTATCTAGTACATGTTGTTGGGCCTGCGCTCGCTGTCTCTTCTGTGGCTGTCTATGTGCTGTAAGGGGTATTTGGGCTGCATTCGTTCAGTCTTGCACCAGTTCTCTGTTTTTCAGGGTGCACGTCTCCCTCCGCATCAACTCACGCACTCTGTGCTTCGCTCCTTTGTCAGTCCTTGTGTTTTGCTGGCAGCTTGCGCGTACGGGTTCTCTGTCACACATGACATAATTTCAAGACGGGGATTCAGGCCAAGTGCATACAATGGGGTACTTGCACTGTCTATTCATTGTTACTGCTGCTCTGGGTCTCAGAGTTAGCGTTGGCCTGCGACTGTCAGTCAGTGTCTGTCGGTCGCTCGGTGTTCTCACCATCTCTACCGTTCCATCCTTCTGTGCCCCGCTTGCTCTCCTCACCCGTCACTCGCTTGGGCCCTTCGATGCCCCGTCTGCTCTCCACACCCTTGCCCTCACACTCGCTGTCTTTCCCATCCTCTCTCTCCCACCTGCACCCTCCTCCCTCCTCCCAGTCCTCCGGCGCCCCCTCCCTTGCCCTCCGTTCCCTCTCCTACTCGGTCACCCCCCAGCACCCCCCTGCTCCAGTAACGCTTGGTTGGGCTCACGGTGAAGTGTGGGAGAGCATCGGAGGCGCGGGGGCTATCGGTTAGCGCCGACTACTGCTCCGCCAGAACAAGTGCTTGACTCTCTCCCATGATCAACCCCTCTCTCTAGTCTCGCGGTCTGCCCGTCCGACCATCATGCTCTGCTGACCTTCACTGCTTGCACCATAGCGCCCCGACACAGCCTGGGCAACATGAAGCTTTATACAAAGGACATTACACAAATACATGAGAAATCCACATTTGTAAAGCTCTCTTACCGGCGCTGCTGCAAAGCAAACTAAGAATGACATTACAGGGGCCACTGACCAGAAGAGAAAATTACACGGTGGCTCTAGACCGACGTTGAAGGTCCCCAGTACAACACGGATCCAGAAAACTACACAACACCGTTGTCAGCGGCTCGCATCGCAATACTCGTGGGGGGTTGTCGCGTGGGGGTGGGGGCCGGGGAATTAAAATAAAAATAAAACTTACCTGACAGCCGGTCCGCGCCGCCTCTGCTCCCCTTGGCGCCTTCACGAACGGCACTGGAGTGGCAACCCCTCTCAGCCCCTCTCAGCGTCTCAGCCAATCCTGGCGCTGCTAAAGCAGCGCCAGGATTGGCTTAGCAGGGTTACTAGCCGCCCGCCTGTCTATTAGGAGACCGAGGTTTGAGCCTTTGCTCAACCCTCGCTCTCCTAATGGGCATGCGCCAGCCAGAGCAGACACTAGTGCGCATGACTGGGCACGGCGGAAAAATTCGCAGACCTTCACCAGTCATGCGCACTTGTGCTGCTGCCTGCTGCCCCTGGTCTGACAATGCATGTCAGTCAACATGACGCCGGACCGCCCACCCCCTTCAGACTCTGAAGGGGGTGGGCGGTCCGACGTCATGCTGACTGACATGATTGTCAGTTCTCCCTCGGCGTCTCTGAACTTAAGTAAACAGAGTCAGTTTACTTAAGTTCAGAGACGCCGAGGGAGCTGCAGGCGCGGGCGGGGGGGCAACGCCCCAACGCCCCAATGGACGCACCGCCACTGGTGAGACTATGTGAACTACGATATGCATATGCAGCTTTCGGCGCTATTGTCTCTCTTTGAGGTCTGCTTAAAAAAAATAGAAAGTGTATCGCCTGAAGAAATGGGATACGTTCACATCAGAGTGCACATATAAAGAGAAGGCAGCTGGACTTTAGGGACTGTGTGCGGGAACTTCGAGGCACCCATTTTGAAGCATGAGTGACAACTGTCCTTTGTACGGTGACACAGACCCCATCAGTGAAGGAAGCAGAAGCGTATCGTGCGAGTGCCTAGATCAGGGGCTTGTCCAGTACAGCAAATGGCCAGGTGCCTGACACTGCCCCAACCACAGCGGCCTTGCAAAAGCACCGGCCTGTCTCAGAATATCCATGCGTTCCCCTATATTCCGGTCCACATCTGGGCCTCAGAACACACAGAGGGTTTGAGAACCTACCGACACAGTGGCTTCATCCGAAGCACTGATCAGCCAGCTGAAACAACAACCTTGCTCCCAGCGTGAAAGCCTTGGAGGCCATTGCTCCCCTTGCTGAATGGGCTCCGAATTGTCTCAGGCTAATGCCCGCCTCTTGCATGACCCAACGCACCCATCCTGCGATCGTCGGAGAGGAAACTGCGTTGTGTGGTTTTCTGAGAGCAATCAAAAGCTGCCTCTCTCCCGGAGGCCTCAGTTCTAGAGACATTTCCTCATAAGCTTTCAAGCAGCGAACCACACACAGTTTAGGGGAGTCTGGTAATTCTGGCTATTCGATTATTCTAGTGTGACACTTAGTTCGACGCCTGATCGTAAAAGACACACCCGAGGGAGAAAACACTCTGCCAATGATGTCCAGGGCTCGTACATCAGAAACTCTCCTGCAGGAGATCAGACAAAGAAGCATCGCCAATTTCTCAGGCAATTCTTTCCTCGACAAATATTCGTTAGGCTGCCATGACAAAAACAAGTTGAACACTCTATTCACATCCCACAATTCCGAATAGCGTGGCTCGGGGGAAGCGACAAACAAAGTCCCCGCAAAAGACGACACACAAAAGGATGTTCACCCACAGGATTGACTTGAATTGGCACATGTCCCGCCGAGATAGCTGAACGAAATGTGTTCACTGAACGGTAAGCCAAAGCTTGTTGGGCCAAACTCGCTAGGAAATTCAGAACGTGAACTAAATCTGCGCCCACGGGATCACAACCCCGTCGCACACACCAACGACACCATCGTCGCCAGGCAGATCGATACTTCTTGATGGTGCTGTCCGCCCAGGCCTTAGACAAGAGGCCTTCAGCGAAGTCCGAAAGGCCAGGGAGAGACCATCTACCCCTGTAATCCTCCACGCCATGAGCCGGAGGGCTCCGTTGAGCACCATCTGATGGGGAACCTGATCCGGACTGAGAAGCAGCTCTGGAAAGTGGGGGAGTCGGATTGGAAAATCCCAAGAAAGTTCCAGAAGAACTGGAAACCATACTTGCGATCTCCAAAAGGGCGTGATGAGAACCACGTTCGCCTTCTGCCACCTGATCTGGGCCGAAACCCGAATGATCATTGCGAAGGGCGGGAACGCATAGGCCTGTTCCTACGTCCAATCTTGCAGGAAAGCATCAGTGGCTGCCGCTAACGGATCTGGCCGCCAGCTGAAAAACCGAGGAACCTGATGGTCCAGTCTGGAGGCAAAAAGATCCACTGAAAAAGGTCCCCAACGTTCCTGTACTAGAGAAAAACGTCCGGATGTAACTTCCAGAGACTGGAATCTTTGAAGTGCCGGGAATGCCAGTCCGCCACCTGATTCTCCCGTCCCGGGAGGTACTCCGCCGTTATCGAAATGTGATGGTCCAGGCAAAATTGTCAGAGGGTCGTCGCTAGGTCCGACAGCACCTTCGAGCGGGTGCCCCCCAGATGATTGATATACCGGACCGCCAATATATTGTCCATCTTTAACAGGACACACGACTCAGCGCGCTCCTTGGTCCAGCACCTCACCGCAAAGGAGCCTGCCAGGAGCTCCAGACAGTTGCAGTGATTGCTCCTGTGGAGAAATCTCCACATCTGGCGCCCCAGCCGGACCTGCTGGCGTCTGACTCAATAACCAGGTTTGGGGCTGAACCGAAAATCGCTCTCCCATTCCAGGCTTCCATGTGAGAGAGCCACCGAAGAATCTCTTCCCGTGCCTCCTCTGACAGGGAAACCGGATGGGAGTAGGGAAAACCTTTCCGCAGATGTTTTGCTTTGAGGCGCTGCAAGGCCCTGTAGTGCAGCGGCCCTGGGAAAATCGCTTGGATGGAAGCCGACAGAAACCCCACCTCGCGGGCAATCTGACGAAGGGAAACTCTTTGTTTGGTCAGAGTACACCACAACTCGTGCCGTATTTTGGCCAACTTCCACACCGGAAGGCTGAGGGTCGCTGCGATCGAGTTTACCACAAACCCCAGGAACGTGACGTTCTGAGCCGGAACTAACAACAATTTTTGGGCGTTTATCACAAACCCGAGACTTTCCAAGAGAGTGACCGCGTGTTGCAATTGTTCTCGAAGCAAGAGCGGATCCTGGGCCAACAGAAGCATGGCGTCCAGGTATATGATGAGACGCGTTCCTCTTGCTCGTAGGTACTCCACGACTGGCCTGAGAACCTTCGTGAACCACCAAGGAGCGGAGGATAGCCCAAAAGGAAGTGACGTGAACTGGTACACCTGCTGCCGCCAGAGAAACTGAAGAAACTTCCTGTGGGGCGGAAAAATAGGAATGGCCAAGTAGGCATCTTTAAAATCTAGGCGGACCATCCAATCCGCGGGTCGTAGAACATCTCTTAAGAGGTGAATGCCCTCCATTTTGAAGTGGCGGTAAACGAGCCACTCGTTGAATTCGCGGAGGTTCAACACAGGGCGCTGGCCCCCATCCGGCTTGTCCACCAAAAACATGTTGCTCAGAAAACCCTGTGGATGCAAGACGGTGCGACATATGGCCCCTTTGTCCAAAAGCGCGGACACTTCCGCGTCTATCAATACCGCCTCTTGGCGGGAGAATTGGATTGGTCGGGGTGGAACCAACTGCCTGGGGTCGCCGCAAAACTCTATTTGAAACCCTTGGACCGTCTGCAACACCCAAGCATCGGACGTGACTGTTTTCTACTCTCTCACAAAACCGGCCAGACGGCCGCCCACACGCACCAGAAACTCTGAAGAGACACTTACCGGCGGTAGCGGAGTTGTCCCCTCCTCTGAAGCCTCGACCTTTGGATCGACGTCCGCGGGAAGGGTAGAAATTATTGTACCTCTGTTGATTTTGGTACTGCCCTTGCCTGGAGCCTTGCCCCCTGGAGTTCTGGGGGGCCTGGCCGGTCGAGTGGCCCCTGCCTCGACCGGCCCCGCGGAAAACCCGGGAGGAGAAAACCTTTTTTATGGATGATTTGGCCTTGTCGAGTGACGTGAAAGTATTCATGAATTTGCCCAATTCTTTAATAAAGGGCTCCCCAAAAAGGCCCCCCTGGGCCACCGCCCCTGCATCGGCCAGGTCCCCTAGCTTCGGGTCAACTTTGATCAGGAAGGATCTCCTCCGCTCTGTTGAAAGCGCACAGTTAGCATTGCCGAGGAAGACCACGGCACATTGAGCCCACCCTGAGAGGGCCTCTGGGGATATAAGGGCGCCAGACGTCTTAGCATCTTCCGCCATGTCTAAGATCATGGTGAGTGGCCCCAGGGCGTCCAACAATTTGTTTTGGCATGCCCTCCAAGATCTATCTATCCCTTTCTTGGGGTCCTTGATGAACTTCGCTAAAAAAGTTGCCATCCTAGGGTCTAACTCAGGGGTCTGTGCAACTTTCCCGTCTAAGTAGGGCACGTGGACACTCCGAACGAAGGCGGCTACGGGCGTCTTTCCCCATGGGAGTCCGAATTCTGCCCGCCACGTAGCTTGCAACCTTCGCGGAGGGAGTCCATTCAGAGGATCTGGGATGCATCAGGAGTTCGGGGTCTAACATGTCAGAAGTACTCCCTGCCCCCTGAGGCTCTGAAGGCCCCACACTTGATGCCGGATGCCATGGCCTGGACGGTCCCGGCTCCTCGTCCGTGTCGGCCTGGGTGTCATCCCCATGTGATGGACTAACAGGGTTAGTATGGGCAGGGGAAGGTGTATTGTCTAAAGGAATGGCCTGGGATTGGTTTTGCGCCAAAAAGACTTCCCGCAAACGCACGAAAGCGTCCTGGTCCACTCCGTCCACTTTGGGACGCTTGGCAGGGATAGGGTCACCCCCTTGTGCACCCCGGGCGTTAGAAGGGGTATTGGCCGGTGGTGGGGCCAACCGAGCACACAGCTGCTCAATCTTTTGTGACAAACACTCCTCCATAGGAGCCATAACCTCCTCAACTGCCCGATAGATGGACCCATCCACTGCATCATAGAACTCATCGTCCCAGGGCAGTTGAGCCAGGGGATCCTCCTCCCACTGCATGTCGGCCTGCTCAGACATGCCCCAATGTCCTAAGACAGTGCTATTTGGCCTAGAAAATTTCTTCCCGCCAATAGTACCTCCACAGCCAAAGAGACTGCGCGCCCAGCGCTGGGGGACCAGTAAATTTCCACAAGGCAAAGCCCCAATAAACAACTACAGAGGGACCAACCCCTCAGGGACACCACCCTGCACTATGATAATTAACAGGCGTAACACCCTGGGAGCGTGTTCCTGCAGGTCTGACTTTAACCTGCTGCTGGCATGCAAATTACACCCCACGGGCGTCAATAGTAGCACCACACACACTCCGACTCAGGACTTCAGCCCGAGCGTCAAGAAAAAGCCAGCCGATTATACTACAGACCCTAATCAGGGCGTATCTCTCCAGGGCAGCGGGGCAAAGGCAACGGGTGCGGAGTGAGGATAACCAACCGTCAGAATTTCCAAACTCCGCGCCCGATGCAAGCGAGGCGGTGACGCGCAATGCGCGCCCCACATCGCCCTCTGGCGGTCGGAGGCGGACCGCACCCCGCAGCAGGAAATAAGTCGCAGCGTCACGTAGGCCCACAAGCGGACCCGCGAGCCGATGCTGGGCAGAACAATACAACCGGCAATGAAGGAGCAGAAGCACCTGAAAAGAAAAAACACACGGCGCGTAGGCCCGCCAAGCGGAGTCACTATGCGTGAGGGAGGAAACAATCACCAATTCTGAGGTAACCAGGCCGCGCGAACGGCAATACAATTACAAGGCATCTTACACATAAAACAGTGAAACCAAGGAAATACAATGAAAAAACTATTACTCGCAGTCACGGGCGCTCGAAAGCGGCACCACGACTGCGGTTAGAAATGCACAACAAAGCAGGCTAAGGTATGAGAGAAACAGAAGACACTCATCTTAGGGCTGCGAGCAGCAAAGAAAGAGGATGGGCAGTGACTTGAAGAGGGACTATATGAGGCACGCAGCGCCGTGATGTTGTCCCTTGTTTGTTTCTTTTGACCATCATTTTCCCGAGGGTGTTTGGGAAATGTGGACTGGTTATCAAGTTTCTAAAATGGCTGCTATTCAAAATAAAGCAAAGAAAGTAAAGCATAATCCAAAGCCTCCGGTCCTGACATAGAATTATATACACAGGGTAAAAATCCATAAAAAAGGAACAAACTGAAAGACAGCTAAAAATGTGCAAAAGAGTGATAGCTGGAATGCTTGAATTAATCTCATTCACTGGCAATTACTCAGAGCCACATTCCAGTCCATCATTATTTTGAACACCATGCCACCTCAGTTTGGACCCAGCCACATGCAAATCAGTGTGTCACTAAAACCAAGCTATACCTGGCTTTTGAGCCCTAACTTGGGCAAAACCAATCCTGGGTTGCTTGTGCTCTGGTTCAGGGAGGACATAGTCTGGCAGGCCAGCTGGACTGTTCCCATTGGAGCAGGGTCAAGACTCCTATTCATCACTTTTTGTGTACTTTGAGGAAACACATTGACCATGATATCCCTTTTCATATTAAAGAGAGATTTTTGCGCATGAAGGAAGGCTGGAAGAGGTGCGGCTGTCACAAATGCAAATAGACATCCCAAGTCTTCCTGAGCTTGAAGGCACCAGATCTCCCTTGAAATGGGTACAGTTTCCCTAAGTGTCTGTGGAATTAACATAGTTTTCTGTTGGGCTTCTACCTTGCAGTGACGTACACGTGTGCTGGAGTGTAATGAGATTTCTTTAATGTCCTGACCAGCCAACTCAGAGTTCATGGCATATAAACAACTACCAGTAGAGTGATAATGTAGAAATGATATACTGATGTAGAAACCTTGAGTGATGGAACTTAAAGAGGATAAAAACATACATTTAGAACACATTTACATGCTGTATATGTTCAAACTTGTGAGTCAGTTGGAGATGTGGCATCTGATGGTAAAGTGATGGGGGCTTTGGGTTAAGCATTTTCAAGACTTAGAAGGCGAGTTTATAAAGAATGCTTGAAAAACGAATGGGAAAAACTGACTAAGAGCTACATGGTATATTTTCCGTTCTCTGTGTCAAAGCACGATGAAGGTGCCAAACCTTCAGGACGTAACAAGTTCCTTAAGAACGTTTTGGATGAGGGACCAATCCCCCATCACCAAGCAAGCAAGCGACCCCCATAACACCTCAATAGTCCATCTTAGGAGTTTCTAACAATTTCTTTTTCACTCCAGTGGACCCTCCATAAATTCATCCTCCGTCACCTCTACAACAGTAACATTTACCTCCTTCCGTCAGTCACTCACAAATCCAGGCCCTCTGTCACACTTACCTCCTGCTCATTAGTCACTCGCACGCACATTTGACTTGTGCCCATTAAATTTTAAACAAATGGCCGGTATTTTTTGGGGTCGGGTGGAAATAAAGAGAAAATGTCCCAGAGGCATTTGATTACTCAAGCTGGAGTCTTGTGCTGGCTTGACGCTTGGAGGGCAAGTCTTGTGTGGCTGCCGAAGACTCAGATTCCTGGCTGGAGCAGCTCTGATGCAGAGGCTGGGTCCTGACTTGCTTGTGCTGTTAGGGCTGGGGAAGGGACATGCAGGCTGGTTCCACTCCAGGCCCCTTTCACTTTTGGCAGCTGCTTGATTCTGATGTATTTTGCACGCTCTGTAAAAGGGCACACCAGAGTTAAACAGGTGGCTGGCTGGATCTTGCTGCAGGTGGTGACCTCTGACTTCTGTGAGCAGAGCAGGGTCGTGCTGGTCACTGGTGGTTCAAAGGCACTCTTGTCCCAAAGGCTGGTGCAAGGACATTGCTGCTCCATCATAGAAAGAAAGGGAAATCCAGAGAAAAAATGTCTCTCTTTAAAGGATTTCCCTTCCTGCTAAAACGATCACCTATGCGACTTCATGCTGTAACTTTTCCAGCAGTGAAAACAGAGTATGTGCACATCTATTTTACACCAGTGCGTATACTCAACCCAGACACTACTGAAAAACCGGGACATTTCTTTAAATAATCCAGGCACTACCCAAAAACTAGGACATTTCTTCAATTTGGAGAAAAGTGTTGGGACACCAGGACACTTCCCTGAAAACTGGGAACGTCTGGGGAAAACCGGGACATCTGGTCACCCTACATAGTGCTTAACATGGTGATTCGCAGTGAGTAGTACTCACCAGGCCACAGCCTCAAAGAAGTTCCACCATGACACACACCACACAGAGAGACTCTGATTCACAGACCAGACGATCCCTTGTGACTTTGCCTCCACCAGGCGAGGTGTGCTTGGAAGTTGTGACCAGCTCAGCCCAGCCTACAATCCCACCCTGCGACTCCTGAGCCAAAGTAGACGCTGGTCCCTTGCTCTTAAACAGCATGAGAGAGCAGCGTGAGGATTGACTCAGTCAGGCGCTGCCATCGCTCCTTAGGAGACTTAGAGGCTGTGCTATAATCCCCCGGACTCCTACATTGCACAGATAGGCGAGGGTTCAAGTGCACATGTTGGGCTGGTCGGAGCAAGGCAACCGTCCAACCTGACATGCACACTTTACCCCAAGCAGGCTGCCAGCTGAACCTGTCTGTCACAAGCTCTCCCCACCCCCCTCACGTCCGCCCGTCAGGCTGTAAAGGCAAACTTTGCCAGGCCATGCCCTGCGCACTGCAGCAACAACAACAAAAAAATGTGCTGAACTGCTGTGATAGTAAACATTTATTATTGGGCCCAGGGGCAACAAAATAAACAGAGAGGCAACGCCCCCACGCCCCAATATTCGAACTGCTGCTGGGTGAATATTGGGTGTGGGGGAGTGTGTGTGCATTATATGTAGTATTATTGCTCCCTGATGAGGGCTATGATTGCTAAAGGCCATCTTTCCAAAATATAGGTCTGAACAGCTGGCAAGGGCCTACAACAAGGGAGAGGGCCTTTCTTTAACAACAGTATAGCCCGAAGCAGGAGGGCTGTAACGCTATTAAAGCAGACAAGCCAACACACTTATAGACACCTATTTTCATACAGGTTGATGCACCCACCTAAAGGGGTAAATGAACATCGTTACTAGTCTGACAGTGCTCTTAGACACCCTGCACTGAAAGCCAGTTTCGAGTAATTTGCAGAGCTACTATCAAGCACGCAACCCTGATTAGCATCATGCAGTAGAATACTAGCACATCAACGCTGCTAAGCTCCATCAATGCACCTATCCTGATTGGCACGGTGCTCTGATTGGACTTGTAGCGACACCAGAAGAGCTTTAACAAAGCTTCTCTTTCTCGACCCCCCCACGGAGTTCTTATAGTGTGCACCCACCCGGAGATGAAGAATTTCCATGCTTTTTCTATTTTTAGTACATTTTAAGGTAGTCTTCTGGTCTTAAATAACAGTATAGAGCAGGGGATGTGATAAGGCTAATAGACTTTTCTGACAACCCTTGGGGAAGTTGGTCTGCTGTGTGTTGAATAGTTATGGAGTGTGTAGTTAAGTGCTAGTAGCAAGAGGATACAAACCATGTGACATTTAGACAGGGCCACTGGAGTTAGGCAATTGTGCTGCTGTGGCATATTTCGCATGGTTACTGATTTGCCACATCTGCCACATGATGAATTACCTTCTGAATAATGTGCAGGTTTCAAAAAAATATTTTGTTTCTAGCACAAACAGATCAAAAGTTACTAAAAACGATGCCATGCGAAGTGTACAGTGGAAGACCATTCACTGCTCAGTAAAAAGTCACTGTTACTTTGCTGATTGGTGCATTTAGGTGGTAAACTGATACTAATGAGGTGAAACCTTGACCCAAACCCTGGTAACATTGTAGAAACAAGCATTGGCAAAGTCAATAGGTCTCAGCAATGCCCGAGCTATTGGCCTTGTCAGTGTAAATGTTTTTTAGCCATGTTATGTAGCAGCACAAATGCTGTTCAGCATGGCTGAAAGTCACTCAAAGCCCAGAATCACAGGATGTTGAGTCGACGGGGAGTCTCTTGGCCCCCCATGTTGAGTTTACTGACCTGCCCCTCCTAACACAAAAAAGTGCTATGACGTGGCCTGCGCTGGCCGCATCATAGCGCTTTTTTCAGAGATGCTGTACAGCATTGTTAAAAACAATAGGCAAAGCCAATAGGACCCAAATGAGAGGCCTACTGTCTTTACCAATGCTTGTTTTTTGTGGTTTTAGAGGCACCCCAGGCAGTGCTCGACACAAAGCCCTGCCCCCGCCAGTACCAAGTCCTCCAATACCCCACCCCTCCTCACATAGTGAAAAGTCTTTGAAGTCGATAGATCTGAGATATGCCCAGCGTGTAATACGAAATGGAAGAGACCTAAACTGGCTTGGATGGTATGCATTTGTTATCCTTGCATCCACCACACATGATTTTGCTAAGACTCAGAAGCAGTCATGGCCAACTTTTGTATTCGAGCCTGTAAATTGAGGCCCCCCTTACTAAAGGGCGTCCATTATGCACAGCTATGGGTCCTATGGAACCAGTGCTCTTGAGGGCGTTAGAATAAAATGGCACCCACCGTTGTCAAGTACATTTTGGGGAAAGCTTGGCATTTGGAAGGCCAGATCTGACATGCAGTTGGGCTGCATGTTATGGAATGAAAAAGGAAAATACATTTGGGGGATAGATTAGGCAGTGGAGAGTAAGGCGGGTACAACATGTCAACAAAATGGTAACAGCTTCAAAGAGGACACTGACCAATAAACTTCAGTCTTAAACTCAGGGCCCAGTCCCACCAGTTCTCAGAACCCGATAGTAATTATTAACAGCCATTGAAATGGGTCCCTATCGGGCCTTATATACATGTCTTTAACTTTACAGTCAAAAACATTGATCAATTTCTGAACAATTAATGTAAAAAATGTCAAAGTAATCCATGTCAGCGATTTAGTTCCTGTTTATATTTCCGGTTTACCTACTCTTTTGCATTCCTTGAGTGTTTGCTATTTCCAGGAAGTTGTGTTTCTGTAGTTTTTGGTGTAGCACATTACTCTTCTAGAGTGCGTACTTTAAACTGAGTGGCCTACAAGTGTTTAAAACGAGCCACAGTTGAGAGCTCTGGCACTGTGGCTGAAGGCAATGCGAGTTTCTCACAGTGCCAGGTCAGAGGTTTTCAGAACATATGCTCATCCAGCCCTTGGCGTCTAAGCAGAGCGCACAGAGCAATGGCCATGTATTTCAGATGCAACTGTGGTTCTGTGTGGGAAGGAGGTACACACAGTTGTCAAAATATTGACATGGTGAAAGTAAAAGAAAATGCAGTGGTCACAGGTGGGGGTGTGTTGTGTGTTTGGGGCTGGTGAATCGAAGGAGATGCGTGGAAGTGCATTCAGAAGAGAGTGAAAAGAGGGCGCTGAAGAGAAAAGAGATGAGGTGTATGATATGCAGATGGACAAGATGTGGAGAGTAAAAGGGTGCACATGCCCATCACAGAGTGAACATAATAGGCAGTGGCAGCCGCTAGCAGAGGATATCAGTGGGGCAGCACGGGGGACAAAAAGAACATAAAAACAAAATTTGCCTGACGTCCGCCGCCTCTTCAGATCCGATGATGCTCACACAGGCTCCCAGACTCCCCTGCGTCAATGCAGACGTGACTGGATGCGTCATCAGCTTTGGTTTTTTTATTCCTTTTTTGCCTGGCTGCACAGGGATGCAGTACAGCATTGCTAAAAACAATTGGCAAAGCCAATAGATCCCAAATAAGAGGCCTATTGGCTTTACCAATGCTTGTTTTTTGTGTGGTGTAGAGGCACCTCAGGCAGTGCTCGACACAAAGCCCTACCCCCGCCAGTGACCGACCCCTTCAATACCCCACCTCTCCTCACATGGTGAAAAGTCTTTGAAGTCGATAGATCTGAGATATGCCCCCGTGTGTAATACGAAATGGAAGAGACCTAAACTGGCTTGGATGGTATGCATTTGTTACCCTTGCATCCACCACACATGATTTTGCTCAGACTCAGAAGCAATCATGACCAACTTTTTGAATTCGAACCTGTAAATCGAGGCCACCCTTACTAAGGGGCGTCCATTGTGTACAGCTAAGGGTCCTATGGAAACTGCGCTCTTGAGGGTGTTAGAATAAAATGGCACCCACCGTTGTCAGGTACATTTTGGGGGAAAGCTTGGCATTTGCAAGGCCAGGTCCGACATGCAGTTGGGCTGCATGTAATGGAATGAAAAAGAAAAATAACTTTGGTGGCTAGAGTAGGCATCCGAGAGTAAGGCGGATACAACGTGTCAACAAAATGGTAACAGCTTCAAAGAGGACACTGACCAATAAACCTCAGTCTTAAACTCAGGGCTTTAAGT
Organism: Calotriton arnoldi; assembly: GCA_963921515.1. Classification (NCBI taxonomy): domain Eukaryota; kingdom Metazoa; phylum Chordata; class Amphibia; order Caudata; family Salamandridae; genus Calotriton; species Calotriton arnoldi. Next base: position 143,672 of record CAWUFW010019933.1, read on the forward strand.
GGGCCCAGTCTCTCAGAGTCTCAGACCCAGTAGTAATTAATACCAGATATTGAAATGGGTCCCTTTCGGGCCCTATATACATGTCTTTAACTTAACAGGCAAAAACATTGATCAATTTCTGAACAATTAATGTAAAAAACGTCAAAGTAACCCATGTCAGCGATTTAGTTCCTGTTTATATTTCCGGTTTACCTACTCTTTTGCATTCCTTGAGTGTTTGCTATTTCCAGGATGTTGTGTTTCTGTATTTTTTGGTGTAGCATATTACTCTTCCAGAGTGCGCACTTTAAACCGAGTGGCCTCCAAGTGTTTATAACGGGCCATAATTGAGAGCTCTGGAGTTGTGGCTGAAGGCAGTGCGAGTTTCTCACAGTGCCTGTCAATGGGTCAGAGAGGTTTTCAGAATATATGCTCATCCAGTCCATGGCATCTATGCAGAGCGCACAGAGCAATGGCCATGTATTTCAGATGCAATTCTGGTTCTGTGTGTGAAGGAGGTACACACAGTTGTCAAAATTAACCCTGGGCGTAGTGGCCGCAGCGGGGCTACGCGGAGGTCCACGGAGTTGCAAACAAACTCCGTGGAACTCCGTGGAGCTCCGCTACGCCACCCGCCTCCACCCCCCCTATGAACAAGTAAGTAAACATGAATTAAAAATACATTTAAAACCACTTACCTCTGTACTGCGGCGTCCCTGGGCTGCAGTCCTCCTCTTCCTCGCCGTATCGGTAATCCTGGCAGTCCTCCTCTTCCTCACCGGATCGGTAATCCCGGTGAAAACCGCATGCGCAGTTTTCACCGGGATTACCGATACGGCAAGGAAGAGGAGGACTGCAGCCCGGGGATGCCGCAGTACAGAGGTAAGTGGTTTTAAATGTATTTTTAATTCATGTTTACTTACTTGTTAATAGTGGGGGTGGAGGCGGGGGCTGGCCAACTCCGCTGCGGAGTGTGCGGAGATTTGCCTTTGCCGCGTTGTCCGCAGAAAAGGCAAATCTCCGCACACTCCGCGGGCGGAGCGGAGGTCTCCGCCCGGGGTTAGTCAAAATATTGACATTGTGAAAGTAAAAGAAAATGCAGTGCTTACAGGTGGGGGGTGTGTTGTATGTTTGGGTGTTGGTGAATCGAAGGAGATGCGAGGAAGTGCATTCAAAAAGAGAGTGAAAAGAGGTTGCTGTAGAGAAAAGAGATGAGGTGAAAGATATGTAGATGGACAAGATGTGGAGAGTAAAAGGGTGCACATGCCCATCACAGAGTGAACATAATAGGCAGTGGCGGCTGCTAGCAGAGATTTTCGGTGAGCCAGCATGGGGTACAAAACAAACATAAAAACAAAACTTACCTGCAGCCTGACGTCTGCCACCTCGCCGCCTCTTCAGATCCGACAATGCTCACACAGGCTCCCAGACTCCATTGCGCCAATCCAGACGCTACTCTCATGCTAGTATTACCCAGCATGAGAGAAGCGTAGGGATTGGGCGGAGCGGGCTGGTTCCACGCTCCAGCAGGGACTGGGAGCCTGTGTTCCTGAGCCCTGCTGATATCTACAAGCAACAGCCTGGAGATATCCAAGTGTGCATGTCGGTTTGGCAGTCCTAAGACGGCCGGCCAAACCGACATGCACACTTGCAGTGCCCTGAGCCCACCACTCCTCCTGCTGCTGATGGCCCCGCCCTCAAGACTCGGCTGCGGCTCTGGAGTAAAATGAAATTATAATAAAGCAGTTTTATTAATTGCTTTATCATTTTATTTTACATGCGCCTGCTGGTTCCAGCAGAGGGGCAACGCTTCTCCGCCATAACGGAGGAGCCGCCCCTGATAACAGGAATGATTGAGACACTCTGAAGGCCACTACCGCTTTCACAGGCCTCATTATGGTTTCGTTCAAAGTCTCATAATTTCAGAAGCAAACCATTTTCAATATTATTTACAACAAAATCATTGTTATAACGCATTTATTTTAAACAGCTAACAACCAGTGACAAAGCCAAAAGTCCAATCTTGTTTTAGGTGTATGTCAGTTGTTGCGTTATATATCAGGATGCAATAACAGAAAGTTCAGAGGCACCAAAATACTGGTCGGGTGGCAGACCATGGAAATCACAGGAAAGAGGGGCCAGATTTACTATGCACTTGGATGTCCTTGCGTCAAGTCACGCAAGGCATCGCAAGTGCTTTTTTGACATTTATAACGCCACACAAATTGATATTTACTTGGCCTTACTTTTCACCTGTACAGTAACGCGAGACAGCTCTGCCTTGCATTATCCTATAATCCTGCGCACAAAACAGGCACCATGGTGCAAGAGTGCCTTCGTTGGCGCTAGGCAGCCACAAGTGCCTCAGTGCAATGCGAAAGCTGAACAGCGCCATATCTTTGTAAATATGGGGCAGTTCAGCTCTCTCCCCTTCACGCAACGCTTGATGCAGTGCAGCGTCTCAACTTGCCTTGCTGCGCTGTGTTGCGTGTACTGTTAGCACATCTAGGCCTTAGTTTACATGTTTAAGCCACGTCCTTATTTACATAGGCCACGCCCCTTTTAGTGGTCTCCCACGTTTTACATCCCACTTAAAGCCCTGCTTAAACAGTACCATCTTTGATAGTCCACTGCTGAGAATCACATACAGTTCGGTCTCTTCCTGCAGCAAGCACCCTTGCTGTCCTGGCACTGATATCACTGGCAAATCTACCATCCGCATGCACAGCACCCTTTGTTGTTCTAGCTTTGGGACCCCCCCGCATATACGGTTTACTTTACAAGTGTGCAGCCTTTCTGTGCTACCTGCCAGTCCAAATGTGGCTGGTCTGGTCGAGCGCCACTCCAGGTCATTCGTGCTGATTTCGAAGGTCACGTCGACGTGTTCGCTGTTATTCTCGGCTAGCGCCTCGATAAACCGTAGATCACCAGTCTCTAGCGCTGCGTGGAACTTGTCCACCATGGTCCCGGCTCTCGGCGGACTCTCCGGCGCCACCACCTGCAGAACGTGCAGCTTCTCATTGTCGCTGGAGGTCAGAGCTTCCATTACAGACTGCCCTCTGGAATGACTGAACCCAGGGCACGGCTCTATTAAATGCGGTCAGACCTGGCCGGGGTCCCTTATTACAAGCCATAATCTCAGCCACTTAGGTGTCTGTTGTTGTGCTATTCTTGGCCGCTGCGTGCAAGGGTCAGGTGACGGGTTGCAGTAGGTAGCGAACAGGGCATGTATGCAAACATGTGAGCAGACTGATACACGCGCCAGCGGAATGCTTGGCCCGTGATTAAATGTAAATATTATTCTGTCAAGATTACTGCTGGCGGAGCTGGCCACGTAAACCGCAGTGGGCTTCAGGGTCCCGTGACCTCTGCCTTGCGGGCGAGCTCAATTCCCTTTATACCTGTGACTGACTTGCCTGATCTTGAACTTGACGTACTGGAGGTAAAAGGGCACAGTCATTATGGCAGCATGAACGTGTTACTACGTTGCATCCGTTCCCTTCATTTTTCTGTGTTTCATATTATGCGGAAAGTTCCCGCGGACAAAACGTGCCATGACTGGCTGGAGAAAAACTACGTACGCGCTTTACCAGGGGGATAAAAAGTACGTGTTTACTAGAGGGGGCACAAAGCAGGTATCTTACGTGCTTTACCGAGGGGGATGGGTTGGGGTCGCGGAAATCGTTTCTGCCTGCCTGCAACTTTTTCTCCTCAGCCCTGATGATGCCCACCGTGAATTATGTGTCTCAGACAGCCTCCAATGTCGTGCCTTTGGACGGAGCATCTCAGTGTCAGAAAGATAAAACAACCTTTCCGGCTTTACCATCCAGGGAGGAAGTTGCAATTGCAATGTTAGCCCATGCTGCTCCTCCATTTTACATGATAGGCACAGGTGGAACTGTTTGCATGCGAGACCTGCCAGGCAGGAAGGAGTCAGCAGTGTGCAGATAGAATATACATAAAATGGATTCATGTAAATTAAATCCCTCAGGCAATATGGGCGATGGTGTGACATATAGGCGTGTGTAGAAGAAAAGAAAGAATCTATAAAAGCAAAATAAGTAAAGATTAGAGACAAAAAATATCAGCAAGGGAAGTCCTGGTTGGTATCAGCAATGAGGCGCTAAATGTCAGTGAAAGATCAGAGAAGTTGGAGCATCTAGAGAAAGACAAACAATGGTATTATATCATGGTGCTATAGAAATTATAGAGAAGGGGCTAGATCACTGAGAGAGCAGTGAGAAGGGTGGGTTGTAAAAAGGGAAGTATCAGGGGTATCCAATTATAAAAAGTATTGGGGGAGTCCATTTGAACTGGTAAGTGACAGAGCATAGATATCAGAAGAGTGATGTGGCTGAATTTCTTGCTTCTACAAACAGAGCAAGCAGCCACACGCAGCACAACTGTAACATAAGTACCATGTGTATTTGTAAAGCGCACGTTCACCCAAGGGTATCTTGGCACTGAATAACAGATGTTTATTGTTACCCAACGGTACTCATTTTATCAACCTCAGACGGATGAAAGGCTGAGTGGACCTGTCAGGATTTTAACCTATGACCATGAGGTCGAACACAGGCCCCTATAGTGGACACATTAGTCCACTAAGCCACCAGACCCTGTAAGGGAGGTGATATGAACTTTTGGTAATGCTATATTGGGGGACCCCCTCTAGGTAAGATAATTTGAGGTCAGGGAGAAGAGGGGAAAACAATAACACAATATGAAGAAGCTCCCTCGTGACCTATCTTGTTTTATCCAATCTCTTGGCTACTTTTCAACATGGGCTAACATACATACGTACAGTATAGTATGAATGAAAGATTCTCCTTTTCCTTTTTTTATTTATGATCTTACATTCAGGGGTATTAATTTGAATATGTTTTGCATTTTACATTTTATGAAATTATTGTGTTCAATTGTATGTAAATGTTTGATATAATATTTTTATATTTTCAAAAAAATAATAATCTAAAAAAGTAAGGTCATTTTTGAAATTGAAAAGAATTAAATAAATAATTTTTAAAAATACATTTATGTTTTTTCTTGATACTTTGCCGGTGTTCTAGCACATGTATGTTAGCCCATGTTGAAAAGTAGCCAAGAGATTGGATAAAACAAGATAGGTCACGAGGGAGCTTCTTCATATTATGAACTTTTGGTAAACCACAGTGAATTCCCATAACCCAGCCTAGATAGAAAAAGTGCCTGACCAAAGGTCTTGTTGCCTTGTTCAGTAATACCAAAGCTAACTTCCGCTCCCGGCCATAGCAATGATCTGTTTGTGGTAGGTTAAGTTTGTTGTCAAGGATAAAACTCGAGGATTCAGCATTATCCAAAATTGGCATATTTACAAGTCAGCAAACTACATGAATAGATCCCCAATTGTAAAAGCAGGTTTGATTTTATTTTAAGAGATTAACAGAAACTGTTTTTGATGGGTTGAACTTTAAGTGATGATTAAATATCCATCTTTAGATGTTGTCCAAAATGATGGCTTGCAGAGTGATTTCAGTAGGAGAAGCATCTTATGCTAGATCTGGGTATTGTTGTTAGCATATTGATGAAAAAGTGTCATAGAATTCCTAAAGATAGCCCTGAGTGGCTCCAAATAAAGATTAAACAGCGTCAGTGATAATATGGAGCCTTGATTAACCTCTTGTTACAGACTGACATGGCTTAGATTACTTCTGGATTTGATTAGACAAGTATGAGGAGACCCAGTTTAGCACTTCCTCTTCAGTGGCCATTCGTTCTTTCAGGATGTTGATCAGAGACACTGTTAAAGGCAGCAGATAGTTTGGAAGCCCTTAGCCGAGTACAATTGGAGGGAGATTGCCCCCATTTTTTCTCCAGTCTTCTCTGAAAGTTTATTCTCTACACAGGTCTTTAGAGAACCAAGAAGCACTAGGCTTTAGTACTTGCTTCATACATTTTTGGAGTAGCGCAGGCCTCAAGAACTTCAGGCATTTGTTGCAATTAACTTTGGAGACATTGATGTCTTGTTTAATTTCAAATGGGGGAAGATCTGCCTAAGCCTTACTTGCGAGTGCATTCATTTCTATATTCTTGGTGGTCAAAAATAAAATATTCTTTTTCTGTTGTCCAAACGTTTCGCAGCAAGCTAAGGCTAAAGTGAAAAGATCAGAACATTATTGGATGAATTAATGAGGGTGGGGCCACCAAGGGTCAGTATGGAGTCCATCACAATGACCAGTTCAATTATGGAGCCTTTTTGCAAATAATGAGGATGGGGTCACCAGGGGTCAGTATGGAGTCCATCACATTGACCAGGTCAATTATTGAGCCTTTTTGTGCAGGTTTTTGGCAATGTTAGAGAAGCTCATTTTAATGAAGGAGCAAGGGCAGCAAATTAATCACTGTGTCATAAGTGTCACCCCGAAGCAGAGTGAAGTCTCCAAGGAAAATCTTGGATTTAAATGATCAGATGATTTGTAATATTCTACATGCACTCATCAATAAATGTATTATCACCTGGAGAGTAGTAGAAGACATTTACTCTGATTGCTGAAGCACTGAGCATCAAAACTTCCAGAGATAAGGAGAGTTATTGATCAGCGGGAAGTCTTCTACAATGAGTTGTATGGTTATGGATAACTGCTACTCCACCGCCCTGTCCGTATCTATGTTCTATGATTGTAGTATAGTGCAAGCAAAATGACAGTGCTGTTCAGGCTAAAAAAAAAGATACAGGCAACGAGAGGCCTCTGGTTAATGGCTGTGACTGCATTGTGATGTAGTGTCCTTTAGAGAAGTGAGTCTTCAACTCATTCCTAGTTTGGAGCAGCGTTAGGGCGGTCCTGATGCATATGGGAATGTTGATCTATATCCTGGGTGCACAGATGGAAAAGGCCTGTTGCCTTCTTTTTTACACTTCTTAGTCTGTCTACCCTCATGGTCACAACAGAGAATGGATTAATGTGGCAGACGAAGGAGGACAAAAACATTATGTGAAACATCTTTGCACCAGATTTTTGTAAGTATTTGGACACATAGGTCAACAGTGGTATCAGATATCTCCAACCATTGGTTTACTGCTGATCAGCGGTTATGCAGCAGATAACGAAAAAAGGAGGAGATGCCTTTGGAGAAGGGAACAACTAGCGGTTCAACAGGTACCTGAACAAGTTTACTATGTTCCGCCCTCTTAGGTAAAGGAAAAGTATGAGGTGGTCTGTGGTGACTGCAAGTGTTAATGGGGAAGTCCCGGACATGAAACATATTTGTCTCCCTGCCACAGAGCCATACAACCTGCTTCAAATGTGACCTTAATCCCAAAGATACCCACCTGTAAAAAAATGTTTTACAGGAACTAGTCATTCCGAAGGGTCATTTCTAAAGATTTTGTGCTTTGAATTTTCTTACATAGTCTTTACTAGTACCAACTGGTCTAAGGGTAAACAAGTGCCCTGGGGACACTGAAAGGTTTAGTCACAACCTACAGTTTTGAGATATAGCCCTCAAGGCTATATGGAGATCAAGTGTCCAAGGAACACCAGAAACTGGCCACCATGAAAAGTCATGCGGATAGCCCAAATACTTACACGTGGAAGACCAGTGATCCTTTTTGAAAAAAACACTAGTAACTCTACTGCTTCTGACTTTCTCAGTTACAGACGTACCTTGAATAGCGCTCTTCTGTCTGCCAGGTCCTGTTTTTCACGGCCAGTAGGATCAGTCAGATTTTGCACAGGAATTGCCATTCTCCCTGCCCAGTTCTGAATGGGACTCATCATACCGTTTGCTAGGCTTTGCATATTAATGGTCAGTCTAAATGTCAAGTTTTGCCTGTTTTTTTCCACAGGATTGGTAACTTTGTCTGCCAGGAATGGCACAGAACAGGTCTCTCTAAATCTTCAGCAAAGGTCATTCTGATAGGTACATTTTGCTTAGCTCTGTTCAAAGAAGGTTTATTTTCTTAAAACACATCAACCATGTTGTTGTCATCTAACTAGCTCCGAGGGCTAAGCCTTGCAAATACGTTGGAGGAGTAAAGTGAATTACATAACCTATTCTGCATTTGCGTGGGGGGTTCTGATATATATCCGCCTTGTGGTCCCCTACAAACCCCAACTGGACATAGTGGAAGGGCGATACATACTACTGGTGGGACAACTGGATGGGAAGGATGTGCCATTCCTTAATGTATATGCCCCAAATGTAGATCAGTGTGCATTCTTGGACAGTATAGCACCTGTGTTGGGGAGGGTGCTCCATTACCCCCTGGTGGTTGGAGGGGATGCTAACTGTGTTGCAGACACAACACTAGATAGGTCACACCCTACTTTACCTAGTGCAGCTCCACATGAGATTGCCAGGGGCTTTCGGGAGTGGGTAGAACAGTGATGCCTGATGGGCACATTGCGAGTATTCTATCCCCTCCAACGAGAGTACACCTTCTATTCAGGGGTGCACCTTCTACATGTGCAACTAGAGAAGTTCTTGTGTAAAGCACCATTGCAAGAAAAGTAATGGTGGCTGAATATTTGACAAGAATGCACTCTGATCTAACACTGAAAAGAGGTGAGAGGTAATCGTGCACCAACCAACCTCCCAATTTACAGTACCACACATATAGAGGTTGATGAAGGGAAGCCAAACTACCTTCTAAGGAATTTTTTTACAAAGATAGAGCAGGAGCGTTTGTTATTTGAACATATATTATCCTTAATAGTTAAGAAAATTCTATACCATGATCATCTCGTCAATTTCTTATGCAATATTTAATTCATCAACCATATCTAATCGTAATTACATTTATCTGCAATATGTGGATTAAGTCCAACCTGAGTCAACGGGAATAATCATTAGTAATACACAAAAGTCACATGGTCTTGATGAAAATGTCTTGATTTATTTATATTCTTTTGTAGATACAGACAATTAATCAGCCCAGCCAACGCATTTCATCATTGCGGACTTCATTAGGGCTGAAGTCTCATACTGCGAGCATGCTGTCCCCATCAACAAGGGGCTTTTCTCTTGCTGAAACAGTCAGAAAATTCTGTACACGTTTCGACCTATTTGTCTACCTCCTAAATTGACTGGCATCTGTATAAGTCCATATATATTCCTCTAGCCAGACTGTTGTAAGCCCCCTTAGAAAGGCCTACAATCTATACTAGGCCCCTTAAGCCCTATACTCATCTAAAGAATATCCTTACCCCATGGCATGAGTGCCGACGGGGACAGCATGCTCCCAGTATGAGACTTCAGCCCTGATGAAGTCCGCAAGGACGAAACGCGTTGGCTGGGCTGATTAATTGTCTGTGATGGAGCAGGGTTTTCGCGAAAGAAACCTGCTCGAATTGAACCCTCAGTAACATTTATTAACAGTGTGCGGTGAAAACGAATGCGGAAAAGAGCCTAACATGAGGGAAAATGCTAATGCGCAAGCGCGTACTAAAAGCACTGGAGTAGGCCACAAACGCTCGCCTGATGCCTCCCAGGACAAATTGAATTGGAGTATCCATTCTTATAAGAAGAGATAGAATAACTGTGGAAAGGTAAATAGACGATTTATTATCGAAGGATCCCTTGGCATGGGGCGCAGCATTGAATATAATGTCCTGTAATTAGATATATCTGTTGAGATACATTTCTCCAGTTTCTTCCTTTCAGTACAGATATCGATTTATTCTTTCATATTTCTTCATCTATTGCTTTGTTATCCAGGCTGTAAATTCCTTTGATTGCTCCTCCATAAGGTGCATTGTCAGCTGGAATCTCAACAATAATCTTGTATAGTGGCCTGAAAAGAAGATTTTATTACAAGGTATCTATCAAAAAACAAGGCAGACTCTGCATGATACTATATTGTCACCTAGAGTCTAAAAGTATATTAGGAGGTTATAATATTGCCCTTTTTGTTTTATTTACATAGTCATTGCATATCCAGGATAGAGTTACTTTAAATCCTAATCTGCTCAAAGATAGTGCCATCCAGATACCTACGAGGTAGGTTTGATTAATATAACACTTGTTTTATTTAGATAACCCTATAAGTATGTGAGGGCATTTCTAGTAGATTAGGACAAATCTACCTACCTTAATTTTCTTGATGTTCTCATGCTGGGAAGTTTGGTTCTAAGCACTGATAACCCAAACTATTGACACTTTCAGAATTTTCCGGGTTTTGACACTGTTTCCTATTTTCACATTGTCAGTATGTAAATTGAACTATGGCTCATGCTGTAGAGTCACTGTCTAATCATGTGTAGTTGTCATACATTGTTGGTATTTTAACCTGACTCGAGGATAGAAACCTCAGATTGTATCATTTTCACTAAATGGGTACCTTTGGTTTTATTATTTGGTTTTAATCATTGAAAAGGGCATGTAAACTCTAGACTAAACTCATGTTTATATATATATTTTTTCTGTTTAGTTAAACCACTGACGGAGTCCTGACGAAGGCCTAGCCGAAACGCGTTGTTTTCCAACAAGCCGCCAGTCTCTGTGCATCTAGCTATCTGTGATCAATGGGTTTTTATTATTGACTTCCTTTGACTAAAATAGAAAATTGAAAAAAGAGAAAATGATGCATGTACAAATGAATTGACATTACGACAATTGTGTTATCTGAAATATAAAATCATGGATTCATTTTGATATGTATTTTCTGTCTAAGGAAGAGAATATATGTGGTTTATAGAATATTATTCAGAAAGTAAATGTATTTATCTTTGTTTATCTACTAATTTTTAAAAACATTTTCTATACAAAAAAGATATAAGAATATTATTAAAAAGAAAAAATAAACAATTCATATTGTGTAGTAGTATTGGTGTTTCCAGTATAGATATATTAATTTAGTCTGGAGTATAGATGCCATCCTAAGGTAATATACACTGTGCCCGGTGTTCTTCACTTTCCAAAGAAGGAAATGAATATTATGACAGTGGCTCAAATTTGTATTTCCTGGGTTGGAAGTAGATATACAGAATAAACGGACAATAAGACATTGAGTGAGATGGACATGACGAGAGTGGTGTGACAGTACACCCCCTTCCTTAACCAATCATGTGTAGAGAAATCGTCTGTTCTGACACGAATGTGGGTTGGACATCTGGGTTTTAGGGTACAATTGAGGTTCCTGGTGGGAGGGGTTTAGGTTAGTCGGTGGTTTGCTTTCCAACCTGCATGAGGAGAGGCTTTGTTTGCTGTCTCCTATTTTTGAGCTGGCTGTTCCCGTTTGCTGATTCCTGACTTAGGGGCCGATTCCGATTCGGGCCGGAATTCTCTCCGACCGAGCCGGACCCGGAGAGATTTCCGACCGAATCGGACCCTAGCAGCCCGACCGAACGAGTACGATGCGCACGTATGCTATTGGACTCGAGTCGGTCGGACTCCCATTGAAGTCAATGGGAGCCGGTCGTACAACGCGTACGCGTGCTCGCATTGACTCAATGGGTGCGAGGCGAACAAGGGCGCCCCCTACAGCGTGTGCGCGGCGAGCGACTCGCGCCCGTACACGCACAGGTAGGGGGACCCATGGGTCCCCCTGTGTGCGACTCGTGCGGCTACGCGTACAGAGGGGTCTGACACGGACCCCCAAAGTGCGGCTCCGACTGCTTCTTGGAGCCGGACGGCGCGAGTCGGTCGGACTGCTCGCGGCGCGCATCGTACTGCCCGGTCGGGGAACGTCTCCATTGCGCGGTGCGAGGCGCATCCCGTGCGAGTCGGTCGGAGCGGTTGGGACCAGCGAACGAGTCGGTCGGCGAAGTGCACGCGCTCGCATCGTACTACTCGCCCGCCCGGACGCACGTACTGACTCGGTCGGGAAAAGGGCTCCGACTCGGATCCGGTTCAGCCGAATCCGATTCGGTGCCCTACCGGCCGAGATCGGAATCGACCCCTTAGTCTTTGCCTCTTCAAATCTTCTTGAGGGGCCTTACTGCTCTCATGGCCAGGGAGTAGTTTTCCTATTTCAATTGGGTTAGTATAGACAGAAAACTAAATTTGCATAATCATTTGCAAATGTAATTTGTCTCTGAACCTTTTGTCTCTGAACCTTTCCACTCCTTTATGCACTTTCAAATGAGATGTATTTTTATAATTATTTCTCTGATATTGTTACTCTGTGGTGGTCTATGATTTGTACTGTATGTTGGTATTGATGAGCATTTATTTCACATTATTTAGATAAACATTATAAATATACAAATGAGTCTGTCTTTATTAGAGGTGTTTTACTAGTTTATGAGTATCTTTAGAACCAAGTATTAATTTGCCAAACCCTGTCAGCTATAAAAAGATCACATCGCCATAATTGGTATATTAGAAATAAAGATACAAATTGGACTTGGGTAAGTTTGGTATTTTGTTTAGAAATTCACTGACCCAGCGTGAAGGGACTTGTTGGGTAATGAAATTGGGCCTTATTTGTAGAAAATTATTAGTCCCAGATCGCTGGATCAGTTTGTTTTGGTAGCAGCCTGATGGTTTTATATTGATTATTTTGGCAAATTAATGGTTGAATTATTGATTTTGGATACTAATATGAAAAGTTAGCGTCTTTGATTTATGTAGTTTGGAAGTACAGATACGGAGTTGCCTAAGATCCCGGGATGTTGATTTAGCCTCAGGGGCAAAGGAAAAGTGTAGAAAAGTATCGCACTGGAGAAGTACTTTGTCTGCTGTTGTAATATTGAACAGTGAAAGGCTGTTGATATTATTCTAAGGGACCTATTCTGAAGTAAGCAAATAAGCTGGATGTAATAGTGATGTCCTCTTCCGATACTTTAGAAAGTACACCTAAAGGAGTACCAAGACCTCTCTTCACTTGATTGTAATTGTGAAATTCCTCTTCCGAAACTTTCGAAAATACGCCTAAAGGAGTACCAAGACCTCTTTTCACTTGTTTGAGGAGTAGAGTGATGCTGGTCGTTATTTTACTGGTTATGAAAGGATCTCTTGAATGATTGAACTATCTCTCTATTTAGTGGAGCAGACGAAGTAGCAGCGTTTTGTGTCGTTTCTAATAAGAATTTATTTAGATAAACTTTGTAGTACATTGCTGTATTATTTTGTGAAGGGAGGGTCAGTCGTAGGAGTTATACTGACGTCACAAAAAGCCGCGCTGGCATTGGTCAGAATAGCGGGTGTGTATTGTGCTGTGATTGGTTGGTTAGTGTGAGTCGCGCTGGTATTGGACGAGTGTGAGCGAATAGAGTGAGTGGAATTACGGAAGGATTTCCTTGATTTCTGAAATATTCAGCGGAAAAGAAAGAGTTGAAAATGAAGTTGGTAAAAATGATACAAGATTTATTTAAAAAGACAAGCCAATAGTTACTAGAGAGGAGTTCCTGTACCTCCTCCAAGATCGCCTGCTTCTTTTATGATGTTAGAGGGTGGATATCATACGTGTACATGGTTAGAGAATTGGGTGAGTTATACAGAGGATGATGGAGTTTTAGCTTTCCCAGAGCATGGTACTTTTAATGTAAGAATTTTGGAAAATTTGAGAAGAGGAATGAATTCGTTAAAACCAAATCCTAGTCCTATGCAGTATGAGGTGCTTGAGGAATGGGAACATGAGGCATACAGAAGGGAGAGAGATAGGAATGGGATGAAATATAGGAATACAATGAGATGGTATTCAGAAGCAAAATGGGATGCTCAGATGAAAAGGTGGAGAAGAGAAGTAATCACAGATGGATTATACCCAGTAATGGTTGCTGAGGATCAAGCTGGTGGAAAGTGCAAGGAGAAAAAGAATAATGTAGAGACTACAGAACTAGATATGGATCCGAATGAGATTGATGATGAGTTATTAGATGAGATGTTAATGAAGAGACCTCCACTATATCAGGAGAGTCCAGATGGGATTACTCCAAGTGCACCATTAATTGAAATAGAAGTTCCACAAGTTCCACAGGTACCACAAGCTTCGCAAGTTCCGTTAGTCTTACAGTCTTCACAAAATACGCGAGTTTCACAAGAGAGAGAGATTGAAATGCTCAATTGAACAAAGGAAGAATTGACTCAGAAAATTAATCCGATGAGTTTAAATGCAGAAGCGTTGTCAGTTCCGGTGACAATTGGTCCTATAGTTCCATTGTATAGCGCGGGTCAAAATATTATGAGAGTGCATGCATTGACAGTTCCAGTGAATGGTGCTAAAAATGTTAGTGGATCAGAATCAAATGAGATGGGTATGTCACTGATTGACATTCCAGCAAATGGAAATGTGACTGAAACGCTGAAAAGGAGTGTTCAGATCGATCCTAGAAAATTAATGCCAAATGTGAGAGAAACAACTTCAGTATCAGGGGGTTCAGTGGGACCTTCGCCAGAAGAGTTGGATGATTGGATTAGAGGAATGGCACCTAGTAAGTCCAAACCGAGTATAGATATAAGTAGGTTAAGAGTAGATCTGGAAGAAATGATTATTGGTACAATAAGTCCGGAGAGATTGAGTAAATATCAGGATGATGAGTTGTTATTCTTGTGTAAGAATATTACATTGAAAGTGAAAAATTTGCATGAGAGGTTGGCAGAAGCAGCACAAGAGTATGGAGTGGATATTGAAAAATCAAAGGCTTTACAGAAGACATATAGGTTGGATTTTAGTGAGAAGGACTTAGAGAGTTTGAATGCATCTGGTAAACGATTGCAAATAAAGTTGATTAATACTCTGAAAAGATGGGGTGAATTGGAACGATGGAAAGGTAGATGGGTGAAAAAGAAAGAAGAAATGCTTGCAAGTAAGGGTGTGACTGCATCTCCTTTTCTTCCGTTAAGAGAGACCATAACCTGCTGAAATGATATATCCAATGAGAGAAGTTCCGGGTGGTGGATATGTTCATATTCCTTGGTCAAGACAGGACATATTGTCTTTTACAAATGAATTTCCCAGGTTGAGAGAAAAGCCTGTCGAGTGGTACAAACAGGTAGAGAGGTTTGTAAAGGTCTCAAAGGTCTTGTTGAAAGATTTGGATGGTTTGTTTGATATTGTAGTTCCAGCTGATTTATGGACTGAGTGTAAGATTGCTGTTGATTGGCCGAAAGAGGAATATCCTAGAGATGTTAAAACTGGAGTGCCTTCAGAAGAGGTAATGAAAAAATATAATCAAGTGATTACTTATTTGAAGAGTAAAATTTCCCCAAAAGAAACAGATTGGGTTAAGATTGACAGGACGACACAGGAGTCAAAAGAAACAGTACATGCCTACTACGAAAGACTTTTACAGGTGTTCAAACAGTATATTGGTTTTGAAAGCATAACTGACAAAGATATGGGACATTTTGTGTATAAGTTTGTATTTGGCTTGAAACCTGAAATTAGTAATATGATTCAGCAGCATTTGATTTGTTGGCAAAACAAGACAGTAGATGAAATATTGCGGTACGTAAAGTATTGTAGAGATGATATTGAATCTAGGCATAAGGAATTGAAAGAGAAAATGATGTGGACACAGGTGAAAGCGGCACAGCAGAAGAATGGGAATTTTGTTGATTTTTCTCAAACAGGTTTTCAGATGAAAGGGCAGAATCAAAATGTTCAAAATGGTCAGGTACCTGGTATGAATGTAGTACCAAATGGTGGTGTTCAAGTGCAATTACCAGGAAAAGGTAGAGGTAAAGGTAATAAAGAAGAGATGAAAAAGAAATGTCCTTGTCATGCATGCGGAAGGTTAGGATATTGGAAGAGCAGTGTAAGTTCTTGTTAGGAAATAATGGAATGGTTAAAAATTTTAATCCACAGATGCAGAATGAGGTGGTTGTGAATCAACAACAGCTGCAACAGCAACAGGTAGTTACACCGCAGGTACAACAGGTACAAGTGCCTCAAGCTCCTATGCCAAATAATGTGAATGCTCAGGTACAGAGATACAGTGCGAATGCTGGATTTCACGCGGGTGAACAAATTGGTAAGAATCAAAATGTACAGATGGTTTCGCAATATTGGTTGCAATGTCCTGAGAGTGATTCAGACTCATCTCAATGACGGTGCCTGAGGGGGGAGGAAGAGTGCGTGCTTGGCGCATCTCTAGAGTTAGATCAATCAGGTCCTTTTGTGGATGGGAAAGTGGAATGTAATGATATTACATTCCTTGTGGACACTGGTGTTACCCGTTCTACTGTGAGAGCAGCAGAAATTCCAAACCTACCCCTCTCGGGAGAAACTATCCAAGTTGTAGGAGTTTCAAATAAGTATATTAGAACTCCGGTGACCAAACCAATGGAGGTCCATATTGGAGAATTTAGAGATTTGCATCGGTTTCTGGTGTGTGATACAAGTCCGGTGAACCTTTTAGGTAGGGACTTACAGTGTAAAATGAATTGCACCATCTACTGTACACCAGATGGTATTGCTTTTCAAACACCAGATGAGGATGTTGCTTTCAAAGTGATGTTGGCAAGGGACAGAAGTGAATGATTTGTATCCTTTATTTACAGCAAAGGCTTTGTTTTGCCTGGTGAATTGAGAGATACCGTGACGACTGATGTGTGGGATTTTACAGGGAAAGACATTGGATTAATGAAGGGTGTTGATCCTATTCATATTTTGGTCAAACAGGGTGCAGAATTTCCGAAAACACCACAGTATAAATTGAGTCCTGAGACCATTGCAGGAGTTACTCCTGTAATTGAGCAAATGATTGAACAGGGGATTCTGAGAGAGATACTAGGGAGTCCTTGTAATTCACCTATTATGGAATTAGAAACCGAGCGGCAAATATAGAATTGTGCAAGATTTGAGGAAAATTAATAAGATTGTAGTACCTTGTTGTCCGATAGTGCCAAACCCAGCAGTAATTATTTATCAAATTCCCTGTGATGCGGAATGCCTGACAGTGATTGATTTGTGCCAAGCATTTTCTCGATACCCTTGCATCAGGATAGCCAATTTCTTTTTGCTTTCCGGTTCGGAGACCGTGTTTTGGCATGGTGCCGAGTTCCTCAACAGAGTCCTTCAATTTTCAATCAGATTCTGAAAAAGTGTCTGGAGTCATTGGTTATGCCAGAAGACTCAGTATTTGTACAATACATCGATGACCTATTGGTGGCATCAAAGACACGAGAAGCATGTGTGACAGATACAATTGCTCTACTGAACCATTTGGCAGTAGGTGGGCATAAAGTGTCACCAGCAAAATTGCAGTTTTGTCAAAAAGAGGTTCAATATTTGGGACACAAAATTGAGAAAGGACTCAGGAAAGTATCACAAGATCGAATTGCTGTGATCTTGCAAATGGGTCCTCCCAGAACACAGAAAGAAGTTCAAATGTTTCTGGGCATGGTTGGATACTGCAGACAGTGGATCAGTGGTTTTTCACTGATAGCCAAGCCATTGCAGAGATTGACTCACAAAGATGTAGTTGATCCGATCCAACTGGATGAAGAAAGCATGAAGGCCCCTTTTGTGGATGGGAAAGTGGAATGTAATGATATTACATTCCTTGTGGACACTGGTGTTACCCGTTCTACTGTGAGAGCAGCAGAAATTCCAAACCTACCCCTCTCGGGAGAAACTATCCAAGTTGTAGGAGTTTCAAATAAGTATATTAGAACTCCGGTGACCAAACCAATGGAGGTCCATATTGGAGAATTTAGAGATTTGCATCGGTTTCTGGTGTGTGATACAAGTCCGGTGAACCTTTTAGGTAGGGACTTACAGTGTAAAATGAATTGCACCATCTACTGTACACCAGATGGTATTGCTTTTCAAACACCAGATGAGGATGTTGCTTTCAAAGTGATGTTGGCAAGGGACAGAAGTGAATGATTTGTATCCTTTATTTACAGCAAAGGCTTTGTTTTGCCTGGTGAATTGAGAGATACCGTGACGACTGATGTGTGGGATTTTACAGGGAAAGACATTGGATTAATGAAGGGTGTTGATCCTATTCATATTTTGGTCAAACAGGGTGCAGAATTTCCGAAAACACCACAGTATAAATTGAGTCCTGAGACCATTGCAGGAGTTACTCCTGTAATTGAGCAAATGATTGAACAGGGGATTCTGAGAGAGATACTAGGGAGTCCTTGTAATTCACCTATTATGGAATTAAGAAACCGAGCGGCAAATATAGAATTGTGCAAGATTTGAGGAAAATTAATAAGATTGTAGTACCTTGTTGTCCGATAGTGCCAAACCCAGCAGTAATTATTTATCAAATTCCCTGTGATGCGGAATGCCTGACAGTGATTGATTTGTGCCAAGCATTTTTCTCGATACCCTTGCATCAGGATAGCCAATTTCTTTTTGCTTTCCGGTTCGGAGACCGTGTTTTGGCATGGTGCCGAGTTCCTCAACAGAGTCCTTCAATTTTCAATCAGATTCTGAAAAAGTGTCTGGAGTCATTGGTTATGCCAGAAGACTCAGTATTTGTACAATACATCGATGACCTATTGGTGGCATCAAAGACACGAGAAGCATGTGTGACAGATACAATTGCTCTACTGAACCATTTGGCAGTAGGTGGGCATAAAGTGTCACCAGCAAAATTGCAGTTTTGTCAAAAAGAGGTTCAATATTTGGGACACAAAATTGAAAAAGGACTCAGGAAAGTATCACAAGATCGAATTGCTGTGATCTTGCAAATGGGTCCTCCCAGAACACAGAAAGAAGTTCAAATGTTTCTGGGCATGGTTGGATACTGCAGACAGTGGATCAGTGGTTTTTCACTGATAGCCAAGCCATTGCAGAGATTGACTCACAAAGATGTAGTTTATCCGATCCAACTGGATGAAGAAAGCATGAAGGCTTTTGTTGAGATGCGAGATAGTCTTTGTCGAGCATCTGCATTGGAAATGCCAGATTATTGTAAAGATTTTGTGAGAAGGATGGATGTGCACTTTCAGTCTTGACGCAGACACATGGAATGGCGCGTCGTCCAGTGGCATATTTCTCTGCTACTTTGGACTCAGTGGCTGCAGCGTTGCCAGGTTGTTTGAAAGCAGTGGCTGCTACTTGTGTAAGCCTTGAACAGAGAGAATCAATTGTGATGGGACATCCAGTGAAAGTGTATGTGCCACATTCTGTTGAGATTTTGCTGACAAGGACGAGAACACAGCATATGATAAGTAGTCGTTTGACTAGATATGAGAGAGTGATCTTGGGTTCTGAGAATGTGACAGTAACAAGATGCACGACACTGAACCCAGCGACTTTGTTGCCGAGCTCAAGTTGTGAAGAAGTAAAAGATGAAGCAGATCATGATTGTTTGGATGTGACAGAGTTGTGTACCAAACCAAGGCATGACATAAAAGATACACCATTGCCAGAATCAGATTGTGTGATGTTTGTAGACGGTTCCTGTCTGAGAGATGAAAATGGTGCATTGCGTGCTTCATATGCAGTATGTACAGTGGCCATGGTTCTTGAAGCATCTTGTCTAAGAGGGATAAATTCAGCTCAAATTTCTGAATTGGTCGCTTTGACCAGAGCTTGTATAATTGGCAAAAATTTGAGAATAACCATATTTACGGACAGTCAATATGGTTTTGGGGTGGTGCATGATTTTGGTCAATTGTGGATGCAGCGTGGATTTCTGACTTCCTCAGGATCCCTGATCAGAAATAGCAAAGATGTAAAAGATTTGCTGAATGCATTACAATTGCCCAAAGACATTGCAGTGGTCAAATGCCAGGCACATAAATCAGGAAATGATTATGTGACTAGTGGGAACAGATACGCAGACCAAGTGGCTTGTTTCTGTGCACAAAATTCGGTTTCGATTAACAAAGGAGTAGAGAAAAAGAATACAAATTGTCACTTGATGTTCTCTTCTGTAGAAACATGGGAGGAAGTTTGACAATTACAAGAAGAAGCCAGTGAAGAAGAGAAAGATATTTGGATTAAATCAGGTTGTACAAGGAGACCTGAAGATGAAGTATGGGTGTATGTGGATGATAGACCAGTAATGCCAGACTGTTTACTTTCTCAAATGGCAAGGATGTACCATGGAGTAACACATGTGGGAAGAGATGCTATGATTAGACTTTTCAAACAGTCATGTTACAATCCTAAGTTCAGGGTTATTGCAGAGAGTCTTTGCCAGAGATGTGTAGTGTGCCAGCAGCAGAATCCAGGAAGAAAAACTGTTGTTAGTTGGGGGCGGATTGGAAAAGCAGCAGGACCTTTTACTAGGCTACAGGCTGAATTTATAGAGCTACCTCCTTGTAATGGACTGAAATATGTGTTGGATGTTGTTTGTCTGTTTTCTCGTTGGGTAGAAGCTTATCCAACAAGAAGAAATGATAGTTTAACAGTTGCTAAATTGCTTTTGGGAGAGATCATTCCCAGATTTGGATTTCCAGTCTCTTTAGAAACGGATAGAGGTACACATTTTAATAATGAAATAATTCGGATGATTTGTGCAGCATTACAAATTGAGCAAAAGCTGCATTGTGCCTATCGACCTGAAGCCTCAGGTGTGGTCGAGCAAATTAATGCCACTATTAAATCCATACTGTCAAAGGTGTGTGCATCCACAGCACTGAAATGGCCAGATGCTTTACCTTTAGTATTGATGAGTCTGAGAAGCATTCCTGATAAAAAAGACTGGATTATCACCTCATGAAGTTATAATGGGAAGAGCAATGAGACAGCCAATTGTACCAGCAAATCAACTGATGAATTTAACTGATGATTTAGTGCTTGATTATTGCAAAGGATTGGCTGATGTGGTGCGTTCTGTGTCTCATCAGTTTGGAGAAATTGCAAACAACAACACAGCAAGAGCAAGCACATGATTTAAGTCCAGGAGAGTGGATACTGGTGAAGAAGCATGTGAGAAAGTCGTGTCTTGAACCTAGATGGCATGGCCCATACCAGGTAATACTGGTGACAACGACAGCAGTGAAGTGTGGAGGCTTGCCGAATTGGATACACGCAAGTCATACCAGGAGAGTCCCAAGTCCACTTGAAAGACAAGAAGAAGAAGAGCAGAGACTGGCAGAGAGTCGAGAGGAGCCAGAAGCTGTAGAACGTGAAAGTATAGAGTCTGAAGCTACAGATTCTGAAGGTGTTGAACACAAGGCTGAACAGAGAAAAAGTTGAATAAAGTGGGCACCAGCTACTGGGTCTCATAAGACTGCTGTTGAAAGTGATGATGGAGAAGTGTTAAACGAAAATCAAGAGCAAGTGCAGCAGAGAAAAGAATTGAGTAAATGAACTTGTGAACTTGACACTGAAGCAGAAGAAATTGTGCAAGTTAAGAAAGCAAGAAAAGGTGATGTGTGGCCAAAAGGAGTGAAAAGACTGAAATACACTCTGAAAGAGAAAACACCAGACACGATAATTGAAGTATCAAGCCAAGCAGAGCAAAGTGAGTCAGAAGAAGAATCAGTTTGGAAAACAAAGAGAGTAAGAGTTCCAAACAAGAAATACACAGCTCCAGACTGGACATATGTGGTATTGGAAGAAATTGAGCACACAGATCAGAGCAAAGAAAATGCTGGTACAAAGCAGAGTGAAGCAAACGGTTTTGAACCACCTTAAAAGAACTGTGTAAATTAAAGTGCAGAAATTTGATTCATTTGGAAAAGTGCAGAGAACTGAAGAAGAAGAAATTGAAATAAAGACTGTGAAGATATAAAAAAAAAAAAAAAAAAAGAGGGGGTGAAGAAAGAAGACTTGAAGTGTTTGGATACACTACTTAGATAGTTTTATAGTTTTTTCTAATTTTTATAGTTTTTTTGATTTTTCTAGAGATGGCAGATACAGCAGAGACTGGATATCGAAATCATAGTTTTAAACGTAGATGTATTAATGCTTGCTTATTTAGTATTTTATTACTAATGTTGGTGTGGTTAACACTAATTGTTATTGTGCCTGTCTTAATGGTAACAAATCACAAAAATAAAACTAATGGTGTGATGAGTGAAAAGGTAGATTTTAAAAGTCTTAAAGAAATCTCACAAACTAATATAGAAAAGATGGAAGGTGACAGCATTTACCATCGAGATAAATCAATTAATGACTTTTCGTTAAATGTTTATACTAAGTTATTGTATGAATATGTGGACACAATGGACGCCAGAGATTGTTATGTGTGCATGCAGTTACCATCGTCTGTCTCAGAGGGGGTGACTTACCATCACCTACCTTTAACATATGGAGTGTCTTGTAGTGTTTTGACTAGTCTTTTCTACGAGAAGGGTAGCTTACAATATTATTATTCTAACATGGATTTAGTGTTCTCAGAAATTCCTATTAGAAAGAACATGAATAGAGTAAGTAGTGCTGAAAATGCAGAATATATGGGAGAATTTTTTCATACAACAAAAACAATAGCTACAGTATATGCACATAGACATAATTTGACATGTAGATTGCGGTTTGAAGAAATAGAATTCATTAACATGGTAGAGGATAGAAGGCAGGATTTCAAGAGAAAGTTGCTGAGCAAAAGTCTCATGTACCTCCATGGGCTTTCAGAGACGGAGATTACAAAAAGGGTGAGACATATGCTGTAATGACCCTGGACTGGCATCATAGAGGGAAGCTTTGCTTGCTTAGATTAAAAACTGATTATAACAATTATTTCATTGGTTCTAGTGAGTGTGATCATACTTTTCTAATTACGGGAGGATGGGGAATAAAAGGAGGGACTGATCCTGTCTTTCCGGGAATCTATTATGCGTGTGGTAAGAATGCCTACTATAGGTTGCCTGCACATTGGTATGGATGTTGCTATATGGGCATAGTCTTTCCAAAAGTGTGTCACTTGGATAAGAATGATGGAATCAATGAAGTAAAGAATGGATTAATACGTAATAAGAGAGGAGCGAGTTTTTCAGAAATAGTGGGAGATATTTTTGAAGCATTGATACCTTCAGTTGGAGTCATATTAAATTCACATCAAATTAGAAAATTGTCCACAGTGGTTGATCGTTTATCAACAGACACTGCTGGTGGTTTCTTGATGATTGATACTGAAATGGTTGCGATTAGGTCTATGGTTTTACAAGATAGACTTGCCCTTGATGTGTTATTGGCTAAAGAGGGTGGAGTCTGCAACATGTTGAAAATACAACAATGTTGTACTTATATCCCTGATAAGAGTAAGAGTCTAGAGGGGCATATCAAGAACATTACAAATCTTCGAGAAGATTTGGCTGAATTGAAGGTTGATGGTGCTTGGGAGAAACTTGGTAAGAGTTTTTCCTCTATGGGTAATTGGTTTTCTACCTTTGGGAATAATGTATTAGGGAGAATACTAACACCCATCATTGCAGTGGCTACAGTGATACTAATGATTTTTCTGATCCATAAGTGTTGTAAATGCAAGACAGAGACATCAGATGTGAAACGAAGAGCAAGAAAGAGAAAGAGGAAAGAAATAGAATTAGAGGACAGAAAAGGAAATTATTATGAAATAATGAAGGATTTAGATGGAATAATGGTAAAGCGAGAGAGAACAACTGCTTTCTGAAAGTGATAATTTGTATTGGTGGGTATTTTGGTGATGGCTCAAAACGCCATCAAAGGGTGGATTGATGGAGCAGGGTTTGCGCGAAATAAAACCTGCTCGAATTGAACCCTCAGTAACATTTATTAACAGTGTGCGGTGAAAACTAATGCGGAAAAGAGCCTAACATGAGGGAAAATGCTACTGCGCAAGCGCGTACTAAAAGCACTGGAGTAGGCCGCAAATGCTTCTTGACAAAAGAAAATAAAAGGACTAATGCTGCTTTTGTGCACTTTACTAACGTTTGCTAGGAAAATAATATTAACTCGGGTTGCGCATGGATAAATCCAGCACTGGGTGGGTGCGTAATGGAAAGCATTATAAGTGATTAATAATGCCTGTGTTTGTTTTCCATAGAAGCATGGTTTTCTGCTCTGCAGGAAACTTTTGGGTTAATGAAATGAAAATAAATTCTGAAAATAATGTTGAACGAGATGGGGAAAGTGGAAGACGAGTGTCCTTCGCAAGTCCTGTGTGACTGCCAAGAGTTAGCAGGAAAAAACAATTTCTTCATCGAGTGGAGGAACATTTCCTCAGAATGCGGCACAGGCGGATAAATGTGACACAGAATTTGCTACATGACCGGGATGGAGGAAATGAATATTATGACAGTGGCTCAAATTTGTATTTCCTGGGTTGGAAGTAGATATACAGAATAAATGGGCAATAAGACATTGAGTGAGATAGACATGACAAGAGTGGTGTGACAGTACCAATCATGTGTAGAGAAATTTTCTGTTCTGACACGAATGTGGGTGGGACATCTGGGTTTTAGGGTATTATTGAGGTTCCTGGTGAGAGGGGTTTAGGTTAGTCAGTGGTTTGCTTTCCTACCTGCGTGAGGAGAGGCTTTGTTTGCTGTCTCCTATTTTTGAGCTGGCTGTTCCCGTTTGCTGATTCCTGACTTAGTCTTTGCCTCTTCAAATCTTCTTGAGGGGCCTTACTGCTCTCATGGCCAGGGAGTTGTTTTCCTATTTCAATTGGGTTAGTATAGACAAAAAACTGAATTTGCATAATCATTTGCAAATGTAATTTGTCTCTGAACCTTTTGTCTCTTCGCCTTTCCACTGCTTTATGCACTGTCAAATGAGATGTATTTTTATCATTATTTCTCTGATATTGTTACTGTGTGGTGGTCTATGATTTGTACTGTATGTTGGTATTGATGAGCATTTATTTCACATTATTTAGATAAACATTATAAATATACAAATGAGTCTGTCTTTATTAGAGGTGTTTTACTAGTTTATGAGTATCTTTAGAACCAAGTATTAGTTTGCCAAACCCTGTCAACTATATAAAGATCGCATCGCCATAATTGGTATATTAGAAATGAAGATACAAATTGGACTTGGGTAAGTTTGTTATTTTGTTTAGAAATTCACTACCCCAGCGTGAAGGGACTTGTTGGGTAATGAAATTGGGCCTTGTCTGTAGAAAATTATTAGTCCCAGATC